>DWNE01008154.1:0-11724 GCA_018249875.1 Cecropterus toxeus | reverse complement strand
GGTTCTGTATGAAGTCGACCACAGATGCGTTGCTACTTCCGAGGACTGAGATGGTCGCCTCATATAAAAGTGAGCCGGCAACCCTTCCACCTAACACAAGAACTGCTTCACGCTAGAAATAGGTGTGGTGGTGGTACTTTCCCGGTCGAACTACATTGTTCTACCACCTGGCAAATCTTTCCGTCTTGAATAACACTACTCCCCTCTTCCCGAGGATATCGAAGGTCATTAAGATGTAATATTTAGGAGATGGAAAGCAGTTTCTTCCTGTGTAACATAAGCACCTACTGCCACTGCACACCTACACGTATTTTAAACGCGGTGATTAGGCAAAAACACCTTTAGAGAAAGCCTATGTCTAGGAATAGACCTCAACGAACTGATGGATGAATGCATGGGATAGAATGACCATTACAACGAATGTATAGCAAGTTAACTAAAGCTCGTTACGAAATATAAAAAAATGGGTGACAAATGAAATAGAAATTGGAACTAAACTGTTTTGTCGTTGCCCATTTATTATAAATACGCACAGTATTTATAATGGAATATTAATAGGAGTACGTGCTTTAATTAATAAAATGATATGATCTATTTTGTTATACAAAACTCAAAAGATCAAAATTACTAAGCTATATTTTTGTTTTGTTTATTTTTAGTTTTTTGTCTATATTTCTCATTGTGTGTATTTATTCATAGTTAGTTTTACAGTTTTGTTTGTTGTAACGACCTGCTCTTATATCACTCTTCACGTATTTGAAGTTTTAATAAATAAAACAAACATAGTAAAGTAAATATTATAATTCAGGTTTTAAAGGAAATCTCTACAAATATTTTTTAAAATGAGCGAATTGCCTTAAGTAGGAACCAACAGTTATACCTTTAGGTATGTATTTGAATATGTGTCAAATATATAAATAGATTTCTTGTACAATGAACTGAATGTTCTTAAAGAATTCGGCGCACCAGGAAATACAAATAAATACTAGATTAATAGGACAGGTTTTTAACTAGATGACATATAAAAATCACATAATAAATATTAGTTTTGACTTAAGTTTAGTAGATATTTATTGTATTCACAAGAAAATTAATATTGCTCAAATTAATAATTTAAAAAACGATAAGCTCAATGAAAGTATGGTAAAAAAAATAACCTAAATTTCCTTTTATCTAGTATAGTAATATATAATATTCGATAAGGATTGTGTGGCAAATATTCAGTCAACTCATCCATTTTATTATTTCCGGAATTCAAGATTCCCGTCAAAAGCTATTTCTATACAAAATATTCAATACTTACTTGTAAGAATATTTGATGCGAAATATTTGACAGAAACTATCACGAATTTACGACCGTATCGTATTGTACCGTTCCGATTGCTTGTTTATTGTTTGCTCTGAATCTTTTATGCGGAAATTTAACTTGTAAATGTGTTCGAGATATTTTCTTAGAGGCACCTTTTGAAGGAATGTGCCTATACAAGTTTAGTTGGAATTTTTCCGCACAAGAGAACATACTATTTCAACAGTACGAATCTGAAAGCTTGGCCGGATTACTCTGACCGAAATATCGACTACGCTATGAATTTAGATCAAAGTCTAACATTCAAGATATCTGCTTTGTTATGTATTTTTTTATTGTTCTGAAAGTTAATTCATCTTAATGAAGGTATATTTATGAATATGGCAAATTTATGCTGAGACACATACAAAAAGCGCTTGTACGCAAAGCGGTATATGATACATAATAATTATCAATAAACTGTCTCTATTGGTGCAAGTAAAATATTTAAATATCATAACTCGGTTAATTATGATTTTTTAATTTTGCATGTTCACGGCTGGTACTGGTGCCGATATAGTTGACTAATCCCCGGTGGGTTGGATTAATGATTAAAATGCGTGTTTCCATCACGCCCATTCTTCACAAGCGAATTAATTCGTCCCTACGTTTTAGGGAATCACATAGTCCAAACATTATTCCACATTTACATATCGGTCTTACAGTATGATTAACGTTTTCTACACTCATTGCCCCACACTAGGATGTCCTCCTTTGTCATGGGTGCACTACACAGAGAAGAAAACACAAACACACAGACCCAGAACAGAAATCTAAATTCATCATTCAGATGTCTGCCTGGCCGAGGATCGAACCCGGAACCCACTTGACAGGCCACTATGGTCACCGCTCCACAACGCGGGTCGTCAAATAATAATGATATTAACAATACACAATCCTTAACTACATCGTTATTCATCATTGATCTAATCATAAGATGTTTTAAAATGGATCTCCTCAATCTTTGGGGCGATAAAAAGCAATTATGCTCAGAGCGTTCCGGTAGCTAATTTCGTTATACATTCGGGAGCAGTACCGGTGCCGATAGCGTTGACGGATCGCGGCTCGGACGGCCAGAATTGATGAGCGGAGTACGTGCTACGCCACCCGACGCAGCGTGATGTATCGCCCGCTTGTAATCGCTGGACTAACACAGGTCCTGTAATTTGTTAGGAAGGAACCGACCTTTGCAGATGTGCACCGTCATCGACGTCGCACGATCACTAACGGCCGATTTCTTTTAAAATTTTAGTGTTTTAAGAGTTTTGCAACAGGAAACTTGTGAAAAAGTGCATCGTTTATTATTAAGGCCGTAATGTTAGGGTGTTTCTTAGTATTACGGCTTGTGGTATGATGACCTCGCTGAAATAGATTTGTAAACATCTTATGCATATGTATAAACATCATCCGGCATTTCTTATTGCCTATATATAGTAGTAGTATATACAGTAGTTACTTTTTCGTTTCTTTCGAGTGACATTCTATTTCGTCCTTGGAAAAATCTATAAATTCAATTCGTGACTCTTTACGGTTATATAACGTTTTTAGGGAATTTCTTCACCGATAAATTAGTAAAGTATTTTGCGGTATATATGATAAATAAAAGGAGTTTTAGTGTTAACAGGAGCATGATGTATTGTAGCGATTATTAGAGTGTAACTAAATGTATTTAGCCAAGTATAAGGGCATTTTATCTTCAACTTTCTTGAACTGTATTTTTGAAAAATATAGTTATGGTCTTTAATATTACATGATCAATTACTGATTAGCGTACTTCGAACACCTGCTGCTTAGCTATCGTAACAATTTTATTCGCCGTAAAAGTAAATACAAACGGAATTAATGCCCAGCTTAAAAAATCTGTAATGCCCATCTTAGGACTGAAATAATTAATTATCGCTCGGATGTTACCGCTTTTGCCTTTTTCACCCTAACGAAAGAAGGGAAAAATAAAAAATATTTTTATTTATTTCAAAAGGAAGCTGAAATTCGGCTAAGTATTTGCACGTACGATAATCTAGGTGAGCGTTCTCATTAAAGGCGGTCTTTAACCTTTGTGTCGCTAAAAATAACGTACCTACCTGTTGTTACATTTATTATCAGCACATGGGACTTACAGTCACAAAACGCTACTCAACATTGATATGTAAAGAAGAACTCGATTATATTTTAATTTGACTTTGACTTATGTTTTTAAAACGATGACTTCAGAATTCCCAATACATTTTGTCGCTACTCATAAAAAAGCAGATAAGGGGAACATTAATTCTTAAGTCTATACTGTTAAATATATCTGCTATTTCTTTTTAATTTAATACTTTTGGTATACCGATTTCGTTTGTAAGCGTTTAATAAATAAATCGTAGCTAAATATAAGGCGGCCTATTTCAATGTGATTTAGACTATCTCTTGTAGATTATCTTGATTCCTCTCAATGTAATGCATCACAAAACTAATCAAGTATGAGCAGTATCCCAACTCTTACTTTTTTTTATAAAGGTCTCATATAGGACATTCTGCTATGGTGGTTCATGTTTATAAACGCTTGGTCAACTTTCTGTATAATACATTAATAGATCTAGTTGATGTTTATCTATGTTTCTGTTATTTCTTTTACTATACGTTTGAAGTAATTGCACATAAAAATATACGAAGGTCTTAATGTATTTTAATAGCACCAGCCGCCAATAGAAATAACATATTTTCTTCCATTTTGATGTATGTTATACCTATTATATTTGGAGATGTTCTTGGGGTATAATATCTTCAAATATTCTTTGTATAAGATCTATTCAGCAGGCTTTTGAGGTCCACTACTGGATATAGTCCTCCATAAATGGGGTTCTTCTGTGTATATGTTGTAAGTAACTGATCTTATCATTGATGTCAATGGATGGCAATTGCTGCTTACAATCAGATGGACTGCAACATCGTTTGCTGCTTCCATATTATAAAACAATGTTAAAATAGTAAAACAAAAACCCGACTTCGTAAAACGTTTTTCGTTCATAATCATATGTTTTGAAAAAAATATATGGTCTATGACACTCTGAAAACTGGGACGATTTTAATGATATGTCATACGTCACAATCAATCAAGCTGTTTGGGCTGTAGCGCGTGCCAAATAAATGAATATACATACATACAAACATACATGCATACTTAAATACATACATACATACGCTCGAAAAATATTACCCTCCTTCTGACGCAGTCTGGTAAAAATAGGAGATGCTGCTGCCCGTCGTTTTTTGACACTTTCTTGCACTCTCGTGAAACAAGGAAGTCTTTACACGACCGTCATCACACGGCACAATAATATCAAAGGCAAAGGAAATTAACTCTGAAAATAAACGACAATATGTAGATAAAAGGAACACAGGTGTGAAATAGGAGGCTCTATTAATTAGGGTTACGTAGCGTGACTGTTTGGAGAAAACAAATAGACATTTATCTCGTTATGAACGTTATCGCGTTTCTGACAAGGTTCTTGGGTATAATGTGTACTGTGCCCATATTGTTCCTTATGGTTCATTGATACAGGTTTTCTTTCAATTAATCGAGCATTTCAGTCAATTAATGCACCAGCGTCATTTTATAAATTTATCAATATATACATATACCTATTTATCATAATTAGTATTATCTTTTTCACAGAGGTATTTATAGTATACTTTTCCTTTTTTTATTGTTACTGACATATTACCAATTAATGTAAATTTAATTATAAATGTAAAGATATCTGTAATTATCAGAATAATGTACAATTATCACTGATCATTAAATCATTAGTGTTAAGTTTTCATGTTGCAAATGTATTCTAAAAGTCATTTGAATACGACCAACCTTACTTATTCTGAATGGTACCGTGCTCAGCATGAAAGAGTGTTATAATACCTCATCAATATACCCTAAATAAAGGTAGTTTAATCACTAAATAACACTCAAGACCATACAGTTAGTAGATGAAGCCAATCTTATTCATTTTGAGTTAAGCGTGGTGCCCAATATCTGACAGTTGATGATCATAATGAAGTACAATATAATCTTAACAAAAACGTGTGTACGTGACTTAACACTCGGCAGACGTAAAACTTAACAATAATAATAAACACATAATATTTCTGAGAACAAGGGTGTTAAGACTTAGGCTTTTTCAAAAATTGATTAAACACTACATTCGGAATTCTTATTTCCCATATACTAATCTTGAGCTTTTACACAAGCTTCGAAATAAAATCGTTAGCGTGATTCAGAAAGGAGTATAGCGCCATCTAGTAGTAGCGTCGACAACTGCTTTCGTTACTCGTTTTATTCGAGTTTTAAATCAAAACAATTCTCAAGAAGTTTTCTTTAAAGTAGTGAAATAACTCTCAAGGCATTACTTAATAGAAGAGCACATGGCACATACGCCTGCGCTCGGCGAGAACAAATTGCTGTCTCGTATTCGACGTAACGTCCAACGATTGTTCTACAAGAGCGCTTTATTAGTCACCCATTTGTTAGCGTTTTGCTTCCATAATAAAGTTATGTGCACCACTTACACTCTGTATTTTTGATATTACCCACTTAAAATAAAAATAATACTTACAGTGGATTTATTTTGTAACGAACTTTGAGATTAAAAAATATTGCACTCTGAAACGACCATTGATTAGGTTTACTTTTTAACCGACTTCCCGAAGGAAGAGAGGTTATCTATTCGTCACGTATATTGTGCATATGCACAATATACGTGACGAATACGTACTCTCTTGCATATGAGACCGTTTCCGTTAGCAATTATAAGGTTGTCTGGAAGAGATCGCTATTTTAGTGATAAGACCGCCTGTTGTACCCTAAATTATATGACTTTTATGTTTGTTATATGTTTTTTTGGTGTACAATAAAGTTGTTTTGTATTGTATTGTATTGTATATTTTTATTTTTTTTTCAACTATCAAATAACGCGTATCTTGTACCGACATTAATAAAACTAACCCTATGCGAACATGAATATTGTTTTGTGTAAAATAATTTAATTAAAGTAGATACTTTCAATATTTTCTCTTCATATTAAATTTAGTAGAATAGCAATATAGCTATTGTTAAACATATTTAACAATAAATATCTCAATTAATAATCTAATTGGAGCAGTTATAGCCTAATGGTTGAAAGTCGGTCTCTCAATCGAAGGAACCGCGGTTCGAATCCCAGGCCCACACCGCATATTATGTTTATACATACTTTATTGATGTTTATAACTAGTGTCGTCAGTGGTCTTTAATGGTAGATATCTCTTTATAAATATAGGTATTCCACATAGTTTGAATTATTTGATACTTTGATATATTATGCTGGAGAACTTGTTTTGGCTATCTTGTTTATAGAATATATCTAAGTCTAATATATATCTTAATCTGATTTCCTGCGTTCATTTACTAGTTAACAAATTTATTAGAGATCCACTAACCCTTTTTTTATATCAGACTGAAGTAGCAAACGAGCATGCAGTCGACCTGATTGTAAGTGGTTACTGCTGCCCTGTACTGTTCTGTCTGAAGTCGATCACAAATTCGTTGCTATTCCCGAAGACTGGGATGATCGTCTCAAATACAAGTGAGCCGGCAACTATGTACACCCTATCCACCGAAAAGCAAGAAATGTTTCACCCTAGAAATAAATGTAGCGTTGGTACCTTGGTTGAACTGCATTGGTTTAACAATAAAAAAAACGCAAGCGTTAATAAATAAAAAATAATAATCTGGAAATATACTCTTAAAGTAGATTTCGTTGTATATTTTGTTGCCGTGACCAAGATTCATGTAACTGGGCATGTATATAGGCTAAAAAATTCAAAAAAACTCATCGTGAGTACCCGTAACATATTAAAATATATAAATTCCGCGATAATATTAGTCTAAAATTATATATTTCCAGATATTATGGTTTTAGTAGTCGTAGTAGTCTAATTTAATCGTAGTCTAAATTAAATAAAAAAATGTAATCTTTCATTACAGACATAAATTACCTTACCACTTGTATTTTACATTTTATTTCTACACACCGTTTTTGTATCTTTAGAACATTATCAATATGCAATGTTAAGTATCAAATTTTGATTTCCAGACCATATTTGACTGGACTTTATGCAGGTGGTAATACTTTAATGTCACAAATAAGAACCAATAAAAATAAACATAGCACAGCAAATTTTCAATATCCACTGAAGTATTAAAGAGTAATAATGAGGAGGCTTATTACAAAATAATTGAATTATGAAAGTGCTTAGTGAAATCAGCCGCCGTATCGTACGAAATAATTAGTTCAAGCCCCAAAATGACAAGAAATCTGTGTTTACTGTGTTTGTATCTTAAATATCACACTGGCTTATAGAGTTAAAAGAAAATTTTGTTTTTGAGAGTTACTTTCAAATTACATAATAACAAGCAAGTGGAGATAACATTTAAGTTAAAAAATTTACAAACAAAAAGACTGCGTTTCTTGCCGGGTCTTCTTAATTGAGACCGTGTTTCGATCGAAGTGATAGTGTAAAAAAAATGTTGTAACTGACAATCTGTAAGAGCCCCGTGGGCAAATAAAGATAGTTCATTTTATTTCAATACTATAAAAGTATTTCAAGGTGTAATTCGACTGGGCAATTACCAACGCCTCAGTTGTTTCTAGTGTGAAGCAGTTCTTGTGTGACGTGAGACGACGATCTTAACTCGAGAGTAACAGTGCCTTTGTGATCGAATTCAAATAAAGACCCTGTTCTGTATAAAGATGCTTACTGATATGTATGGTCGGCAGTAACCACTTACCAGATGGAGTGCTTGTTCATTTATTATTTCAAGCCTATTAAAAAAGGACTTGCGTAAAAAGAGCTCGGTCAGACAAGACAACATACCTGTCTGCCATAATGGCTACCAGACAGGCAAAAATGAATATTCAACACTTATGTCTTATTTGCATGAAATGTTTATTATTTTCTAATTGAATATTGTCTACCTATCTATTAAATGTAGATATAGCATTGTAATAGTTCAGTCCGTCCAGAAAAATTGTTTCCAGTAAATGATACTGTCATTATTCCTGCATTCCGTATTTAATCCGAAGCGGCACTGCGTTAATTAGCCACTTAGTGAGTCTAGACTAGAATATAAAAGCTTTGTGTCATTATTTTACGTAGGTCAAACGAACTAAATAAAAAGAAAAGCAAAAACAATCAAGTGCGAGTCGGACCCGCGCGCAAAGAGTACCATTATAGATCTATAAAAATCGGTTAAAACGTTTGTTGTATGGAAGTCCCCGTTAAAAATTTATTTTATCTTAATTTAAGTTTAAAGAGGGGAGGCTAAATAGCAAAATAGTCTTAAATTAAATATTATATACAAAGCGTTTATTAAGTGATTTGTTTAAACTTCTCTTCTATGAGATTCGTAAAATGATCTGATTATTCCAAAATGTATTAGCATCGAAGACATTATTTTCCTTCCTTATTATTCCTTCCAGTCCAATAATATGTAATGAGAATTGAGAATTATTGACTCATTCCCACTGGACGCCTAATGTCTGATAATAGCTAATCCTTATCATGATTACTGCTCCCCGAAGTTCAATAAATTTGCTAGCTTACCTTTGTATTTAGATGATTATTGTCTTGCTCTATTGGGTACCAAAGTTTATGGCGTTCTGATTCGTGTCATATGAATGTTCAGTTTTTATTGAAGTTAACGGAGTTGGCGTTTCGACTGTAAGTTTTGAATGTAGCAACAACTTTTCGTTGATATTACATTTGTTGTTTTCTGCTAACAAAAGTAAATTAATGGAACAAAGTATATGGTTATGTGTTCTTACCGTCTACTGTCGTACTTATTCATATCAGACAGATAAGTACAAATAACTTGTATTGTGCTTACTACTACCATTCAATCGATTGTTTAATCGAAGCAATACATATTGAATTGTGTAGTTGTGCAACTATTTGTCAAAACGCGTTCAGTGTGCTTTTTTATTTTTTTGATTAAGCAATTATCTAGTTGATCTGATGCAATGTTTAAAATGATCTAGCAAAGTAGTTTGAATTGATACTATATATACCTTTTTATACCACATAGTATTAAGTATAATGCACATTTGTCATGGAATTCGAAGATTTTTTCTCGAATACAACACTTCTTCTATACATATATACATAGTACCCTGACGTTTTTTACTTTATTCCCTCTGCGCATCGCGACGACAAATATATCGTTATTTTCGTATTAAAATGCAGATTTGTGCTTTTTATGGCTATACGTGCAATGGAACGCACGTGTGAGTCGTGAGCTTTTTTCATATTAATTGCATAGGTGTTGGGAATAAATTAGATCATACCATAATTGATAATTGGTCATTGCCTTAAAACGCTTTAAACTTTTATCTAAAATACTGTATAGATTACTGTTAATCAGGTGTATTTCATTTTATTTTACTAAATATTAATACAGTATACATATTGTGACCAAAATGCCAAATTTGGCTACTGAGCGATCGTAGCATGCATAAAGTTCAAAAAAATTCAAGATGGGTAAATAAATCAGTTCCGTTTTCTCTGCCCATCTTTCAGTATTGGATATCCACTGCTAGGCATAAGCGTCTCATAATTTGCAAAGCTTGTGTGAATCTTATGCCCTCGGCTTGGCTAGGTAAAACTTTGATTACAACTACGAAGATAACACGGCTAAATACGAATAAAAACCGGCTGTGTTCTGTGTGTAACAGCATTTTAAGCGTTGGTGTGCTAAGGGTGACGTACATAATTATCTGAGATGTTCCAACTCAGTCCTCAGCATTACCAACGCACCAGTACCAACCTTAGGTAGGACTCCGATCTAGGGTTGATTACAGATGTCCATAGGCGGCAGGAGCCACTTTCCATCAAGTGGACTGCATGATCGATTGCTACTTTAAAATTAATAAAAAATATTTATTTTGATATACTAGCATCCTGAGTAATATTTACATTTGAGCATTTACATTTATATTTTAGCAATTTTATATATGTCAATTGTGGCTATAATAGGTATGTGTTATCAGTTTAAGATCAACCTTTTCACGGTCAATGTTAATGATGGTCGTAACATAATCATATTATCGGGAATTTCATTATAACTTTATCGGCATCAGGCATACCTAATCATGTTAAAGTAAACCATATCGTGACGTACAGTATCACCCATATCTACATATAACACATAGTAATGTTAACAAGATACGCTTATGATATTAGAATAAAGATATTAGTCATCATACTTATGCAATAAGATTAATATTTATGACGATGACTTATAAGGCGGTCACTTGCACTGGACCGATGAGTTGAAATACATTAAATGAAAATGCGTACATTTGTATAAATTTATGTCCATTTTTTTTTTGGCACGCGCATCCTACTGTCCAAACGGCTTGACGGATTATGACATAATTATCATTAGAATCAATTCAGTTATCAGAGTGACATAGGCTATAATTTTTAAATATTTTTTTTTTATAAATATGAAGTAGCAAACGAGCAAGCTGCCCACCTGATGGTAAGTAGTTACATATAGAACAGGGTTCTATATGCACTTGATTCATTCAAAGGAGTAGTAGTAATTTATTGCACATTTATTTTTCCACATATTCCAGTATAACGTCTATTACTTTCCGGTTTGACCAGGGATTTTATTTCCCACCTTATCTATGTAAATCTGTTTAAATTATACCAACGGGTTTTGAAATAGTAGGTGTCTTTGTAAAATATGCGTGCTAGAGGGTCTCTAATCCATTTCTAACAATTTATGACCAATCAATTTCAATTTAATCTTAAGCAATACTATTAAGTGGATAACAGTTCTTAGAGAGGAACCAACATGAAGAATACTTTACGCAAACGATGTAGTATGGTTCCAATTTAGATGTATTTTTTTTCACTCGACTTTGTCAGAAAGAGTGTAATGTTTGTCGAGCGTACCTATTTATGTGTGTTTTTTTTCGGTGGACTGTCTCAGCTGTGTCAAGACGAATCCAGGATGTCCGCCAGAGCGCACAGATGCTCTCTAAGCACGACGCCTCTCTTTGGCTCTACTCGAGCATTGAAATCACTTTCCATCATCGTCTCTCCCGGGTACCCTGGCTAATCGGTTCAAGCTCCCACTTATACTTCCCGTAATTTAATGTCCTAGCAACATAGACTATTTATCCGAACGTGTCGCTAATAATTCTGATTAAGCCCCCTAACGTCTTAAGGTAAATTTATGCCAATTCTAACAAACACCTCGTTCCAACCAAGTTTCTCTACCACAGACAACCCAACCTCGAGACATGTCATCTTGACGATTCTTTAAGTAAATCATTCTGTAAATTTAAGAAAAA
>DWNE01008153.1:0-11725 GCA_018249875.1 Cecropterus toxeus | reverse complement strand
AGAACTTTTGCAAATAATGGATATATGAAATCGAGTCAGACCTAAGTGACAAAATTTTATGAACTTAAGTTATTTTTATTTTTCGCATATTAACAACAATTTTTACTTACATTCAATTTGATTCCATTAAAATACTAGCTTTTTCAAAACTTGCATACTACATGCACCAACTTGAATACTACATGATACAACTTGCATCTATTACAATTAAAGTAATGATCATTTTTTTAAAACGTAGGTACTTAACATTTAAATGAATGTATTTCATCGAATAATATTAGCCAATAATAAAGAAATATTGTCTATAACAATATTTATTTAATATATTCGGAAATTAAATTCCATTATTCGTACTCGTATCCATCATTACCTATTCAATAAGAAATTATTCCACGAACACTCAGGAAAGTATGGCTTATTTTATCCTTATTCCATCAAGACAGAGACTCGTTAATATTAATCAAATGTTATGGCGTGCGTATGAATATTGAGGTAGCTCTAGCCGTTAGAACGAGGAAGCGTTCGTCGAAAGTTGGGGCGTTGAGATTAATCATGCACTTAACTCCGAATGCTCGGGATTACTCGACAAATTATTCGGATGTTCCCCGAAGGACGGCAACTAAGAATAAATCTCTACACAATGTTTCTACTTTTTAACTAATGAAAGAGTTGATAGTTTGCTCTATCAGGACTTGTGGATAGATTATTTTTTGTCCAATGAAATATTCGATACTCGGATTTCACTGTTAGGTCCTATGGATGTACTATTCCAATCTAATTCCAATTCACATGTCACAAATAATAGTACATCCACCTGTCCTATAATTATGTGCTGTATTAGATTGATATGGCTTGTAGTTTTTTTTAACTAATGAAAGAGTTGATAGTTTTTCGCTATTAGGGCTTGTGGGTGCATTACTCACTCACTTAATTACCGGCTCACTTATATAAGAGGCGACCATCTTAATCCTCGGGACTAGCAACGCATCTGTGAACGACTTCAGATATATCATCCCTGTTCTATATGAAGTTGCTCACAGGTGTCCAAGGGTGTATGCTCGTATGTTACTTCATTCTTATAAAAGAAAAAAAAAACTTTTTGTCCAATGAAAGATTCGATATTTGTTTTTCTGTGGATGTAGGCACTATTATTTCTGTCATGTAAATTAGAATTGGTAATTCCTGTGTTGAACTTGATTTATATGGCTTTGAATAGATTTCTGTTCCTAAAAATACTCTTAAATGGATGGATACATGCTGCTACAGTTAAGGTTAATTTGATAAAAAAAAAAAACAAAAAGTGCTATTTTATGTTTATTAACGAAAAAATGTATCAAGATAATTTAATTTGCTTCAATATTGTAGAACTATAGCTGCTTAGAAAATGTACTATAAGTAATCTCCAAGGTATTCCAAGGTCCTAGAAACTCTTTACGTCTTTAAACACAAAATTGTAAGGTGGTACAGTATAGTTCAGTGATGTGGCACGAGTCTTCAGCGGCGGACCGAACCATTCCACTTGGAAGTTCTCAATAACCCTCGCCAAGAAGGTTTCCATCTCCAGCTCAGCAATTCGACGACCTAAATAAAATATATTTTATTTGTACAAGCACGTAGAAACAGAAATACAAAAGAAAACAAGACCTTTGCTCTTAATTTTAATTAAAAAGAGAACTTTTAATTAAAATTAAAAGTAAAGGTCCTGCTTATTGCTACTAAAACTTCTTCCAGTTAACTTGATATCGGAGATTGGTTAATACTTGCTAGTTGTGGTATTTTCTGTGACGTGGGATAAATATTATTGCATAAATATAATACAAATATTATAAAAGGGACGCATTCATCCGACACCTTATTCTTTTACCATATGAATTGAGTATTGAGTATATCCTTATATGTGTGCGTTTTGCCGTATCACGTCAGGGATCCTTGAAATAAATCTCAATCATGTACCTCTTATTTTTTTTAATTTTGAGTGCGTAAGTACCTATTAGATCGGAATTGACACTAACGCTCTCTACACTTATGCTCCACTGGGATTTTCTCCTTAGATGTGGGTGCGATGAACACACAAAGACGAATACACAAACACCCAGAGCCAGAACAGAAATTTAAATGCGTCTTCCAGTCTGTGTGGCCGGGGATCGAACACGGAACCCACTGCGGGTCCAACCGGTATGGTGACCACTCCGTCACGTGGGTCTCATTCACCAAATCACATGCCAGGCATGCTATACCTTGGCAAAATCTCTCATTAGGTGACCTATGTTCAGGAGTTCAAAGGTTGATAGATGGAAGTATTAGCAACTATTTACCTCAGGCAAATATCGTGTGTAATATACTTGAAAATTCTTTCAAAATATTACAAAGATGGCTTGTATGCTAGTGTAAACTTCCTAAACCCTATGTTTACGGAAGCAAGGAGTGTCGTAGTTCGGATCTAAATATAATATGAGAATATTTATTTTTATACATTACTTATTTCATTACCTTGGATTATATATTATTTGGTTTCTTAAAAACGGTTATTAAATGTTTTTAATATGTATGTATATGTAAGATTGTTTGACTTTTACAGCTATATTTGAGGTATATATCACATTTGCATATAAATTTGATGCAAGTATGCATATAGAATAGTAATTTGTTCCTGTCATTACCAATGCAACTGCGAACTCCGAAGCCGAATGGATTGAATGCGAAGGGGTTTGCGTTGCCATGGTACAACGGATCGTCTTTCTCAGCTATCCATCTTTCTGGGATGTACTCTTTGGGCCGAGGGAACTGGTCCTCCATTTGTGATAAATATTCATGACAGAATACGACATGTATCTGAAAATTATTAAATGAAACGTTTCATTATTGCATCGCTCTATCAATTACATTTTGACACTTATTTTGAAGAAACATATAAAAAAACATTATTAAATGGATGGTTATGTAAATGTACACCGATGTTTTCCATATATCATTTTGTATTATTTTTATTGAGTGTATATAGGTTTTTTGTACATAAAAAATAATTAAAAATATGAATCGTGACAGTGTTTATATTACATTATATTTGTTTATAATAAAAACAAATATTATAACTTAAAAGAAATAAATTTTTATTTCAATTCCTTCACTAATTAATTGAAAGAACTTCGTTCTATCCAGGTGTCCCTTGACAGCTCTCAAGTTTTTTTAATTGGGGGGAGGGCGCGAGGCGGGGCCTTACCTAGCCTTCCAAACGAAGCTTACTTACTATTTAAAATAATTGTCATAAATTAAATACTGAACTAAAACTCACATTCGCAGGTACTTTGTATCCCATGATGTTGTAGTCTTTAGTTATTTTTCTAAGATTTCCACTAACAACGGGCATGATCCTCATGGATTCTTTGATGCATGCCTTTAGATAGGGCCTTCGTTCTTGTTTGGACATAATCTCCTCTCGAAGTTTTGTTTGCTTCTCTGGATTCGTTGCGAGGAAGTAAAGTGTAGCTGTCATCGTATTACTTGCCTGTAACAATCATCATTATTCATATCATGTACTTAAAAGGCTTTTATTTCTAAACAAGGCTCTTTTTACCCTAGTGCGTGAGAAAGAAGGTAACGTTTTTAGAAATTATGAATGTATGTAAGGTGCTGGAGGCGCGAACAACAGAAAATATTACCACTTTATGATTTTAGTTATGTATAATATTTCTCTTTTAAAGACACATTTCTATGCCCAGTAAAGGACACTTTATATTCATAATCATTTATTTCCTGTTTGTTTGTTTGTCCCTTTTAGTTCAAAGCTTATTTAGTTAAAATATAGGCATTTAAAAAATCTAAAATATATAACATATAAACAAAGATAGTGTTCACGTAACTAAAATTAAAAAATAAGTTTTAAAATTAATGACAATAAAATACATATATTCACTTTCGTAAATTAGAATTCAAATTGAGTTTAGCTTGAGAAGTGTTGAACAAAATAAGCAATATAAGAAGACCTAAATTTAGAGGTGTTTACGGTTATCCTAATTACATTGGCTAGACGCCCCGTAATTGAGTTTCACCGTGCATAACAAGTTATCAGGCAAGTTAAGCCTGTTGAGGTTGGGTTCAAATGGGACCCTTTAGTTGTATACTTACACGGTGGATAGATATTTGAGGCCAAAAAATCGCCTGTACGTTCTTGTTCGAGGAAGGAGTTTTGATGTGAAACATCTTTAGACGCAGCTAAACCTGATTGTTGACTATTTTTTGCGCTATTTGTTAGAAATATCAAGTATAGAACAAAACTGTACTCTTTGAACATGGCGTTATTTTTATTATTATCATATACATTTAGGTCCTGCCGTAATGTTCTTTTATGCCTATTACATGCATGAACACGATGTTTTGCATCTGCATCCCGAGACAACGGTATTTTTTATTAAAAAAAGGTTGCAGTCACTGCTACCAATTAATATTTTATCTAAAGGTCAGATAAAAACATGGCCTTACATGAAGTCGATTACAGATGCGGATTTAACTTTGAATACTGCGTTGGAGATATTTACATGATTAGGCCTGTTTTACCCCACGTTCTGTCAAATACAAAACATAACAAAACATTAACCGTTATGGAACCACAGTTATTTTTATACTTAAAACTAACGATAAAGCAGTCAGGCTACTTGATTAAAGGTAGTTTATAGATATTTGCAACACCAGGGAGTCGCTAATGCACTGCAGGTTTTGAAGGAGAATTTGAAGGAGACTATACTGTATAGTTTGATCAGTTTGATGACATACTAATATTTTGTATATTCGAGTATAAGAGTTCATATTACCGTATCAACTCCAGCAAGTAACATGTCACTGGCCATTATAATAGCAATGTCTTCGTCGATTTCCAAAAGTTTTTCCAAAACACCCTTTTCGTCGTCCGATCCTTGATCCTTTGTTTGTAATTGTTCTATCGCTTTCCCGATGAAATATTTACTTAGTCTGGAATATTAAAAATTCCGTCGTTAACTTTTCATTTTCATCTAGGGCGCATGCATGTTCTCAGGCTCAAAGATCACTTGATTGGGTTCAAAGAGGACTCCCATCGTACATTTTATGAAAGTTGTCCATGGACTACTTTGCCCATTTAATATCTGATGAACTGTGACTAATTTAAAATTTGTTGTAATAGCAGTCATACACATTCTGTCATCAAGTGTCTATCTATTACTTTTAAGAGATTTTAAGAGCCATATAAAAACTGAATAAAAGGAAAACCCGAAAAACTAAAATAGTATACATGTTGTATAATGCTAGATCAAACCTGTGTTATAGTTTTCACAGATACAGTAACGCGTCCCCCTGAGCATTTGCCATTTATTTGTGTAAAAATACTTAAAACCTTTAAAAAAGTTAACTTACTTTTTCTGCTCTTCATATAAATTCATGCCTTTTTTGAAAAGTGGTGTGGAGAAATATCTCCACAAGTTTGGTTTGAAGTCCAGTTCCTCGGCTACCGCGAAGACATCATGAACGACTTGTATCAGCTTCCTCGCAGGCGAGTCGAGTGGCAAATTTGGATCGAAGCAGTTCAGGCGCCCGCCCAGCGCCACCACTCCGATGGATTCTAGCGCCCACAGATTCATCTCTACGTCGAAACTGTTTTTGATCATGTTTTTTTCGTCGCGGTTTGATTGCATCCTTAAAATACGATTTTGATCTATTAATTTATAACTATTTCACAAAAAAATATGCTGTCTGCCAGATTTTATATCCACAGCTTCGTTGAATTAAATAACTCTTCAACCAACTCCCAATATAGAAGATCCAATGAACTTGCTAAACGAGAAGATAGTAAGAGTATTTGTCCTTCAAATCGGCACTCCTTACTCTTTAGTATCATTTTGTTTGTAAGTAAAGATTTGCATAGTCCGTTGTTTGGCTACCAAATGATTTTCTTATACAAGCACGTACGATTGGAATAGATATTCGCTCTTGTTTGTTAAAATATCTAATTAAGCATTAGAAAAGCTTACCTTGCTACCATATCCAATGCAACTTCGTCAAGGATTTTGGTATATAACTTTATCGTCTTTGGTTTAAGCATAATAGGATTAACGGTAGAGCGAAATTTCTTCCACACTTCATTATGGCTGAAAGTAATGAAATATGTTCATTATTAAAATCAAGCAAAATCAATAAATAAAACTGTGTATTCAAAATATTGTGTATCGTGAAATTTTAATTTCGTTTTGGTTTAACACAAACAGTTACTCAGTGATCAGTCCAGTTGGCTTATCGATTGGGTCATCTTTCTTTCTGCTGTAAACTTTTCTGTAATAATCCAAGCTAACAAAACCTGGTCTACTTGGCATCCAATTTTCTCCACGTAACACCTGGAAAAATTTAGTAAAATCGTGTTATAATTAAAAAAAATACGAACCGAATAAATTAAATCAAAAACTTTTCTTCTTTCTTTTTAATTGTTTCATAATTCACAAGCATACTACAAATATCATGCAATACAATAATATAAATTTTCTTTATACAGTAACTAAGTTGAAAGAGGATTTATATTATTAGGTTTCTTTTCACAGTTGTTTTTCATTTGTTAGTAATTTATTAATTTATTTATTAATAAAATTATAGGTGCTTGTTATCGTGCACCAAAAGTCAATACTTTTAATATAAACTTATGATATTTTTCAGTAAACTTAGAGAAAGACAGTCCTTACCTGTGCTGAAGCTTCTGCATCGAATAGGAACACGAGGGACGGCGCGCCCGTCGGCACTTCAAGCCTCACAATGGGTCCGTATTCTTTATAGATATGTTCTTGAAAGTCCATCCCAGTAAGGCCATGTAATGAACCTAGGAATACGCGAAATTTCATTAATTGGACTTATTTTATTCATGTTTTGTTTTGAATAGTTAGGAAATGATCAAAACATATTTCGTCGCGGTATCAATAAAATAAATAAACTGAATAATTTGAAATTTGAAATGCACATGGCAGATTCCGAAGAGGGTGAAAAAATAACAAGTATAAAACGAATAATAATATAAAATGAAAAGAAAAACAAAGAAATATGCAAGAAGGATAAATTGGAGAAGGAAAAGCTACGAGTGATAAATAGTGAATGTGAAAATGCAATAAAATGATTTTTTTTATCAGACTGAAGTAGCAAACGAGCATGCAGTCCACCTGATGACAAGTGGTCACTGCCGCCCATTGACATCTGTGTAAGAAACTTCATACAGAACAGGTGTAATATCTGAAGTCGATCACAGCGTTGTTACTTCCGAGAACTAGGATGTTCGCCTCAAATACAAGTGAGCCGGCAATCACACCCTCCCACCGAAATGTAAGAAATGCTTCAGGTTAGAAATAGGTAAACTAGTCGCTGTGTACATACAGTTATTGCAACTACATAATACCAGAGGACAGGAGTTTTTCTATAATACAACACTTGAAAAGCTGTACCTACTGTTTAAAGTTTATAAGTATATTCGAATTACCATTCTAAGTGAGGCAAAAAACGCGTAAAACTTTTAAATATCATAAAAAATAAGAGAACTATTCGTTACAATCCACTGTCTCTTTAATGTTTGTGTTGGTTTGTACATATAATTATAAAATCATGTTATTGAAAATAATGATAAAATAATTGCCACGGACTCGGTTGTCCTCTATTATTACGGTGACCTTGTCAATGACCCCCAGACACATAATAATAGCTTATTAGTTCAAATACATCATTAGTGTTACTAATAAAGACTTCACCTGACTACGTCAGAAGGAGAATAATGTTTTTTGGAGCGTGTGGTATGTTTGCATGTATGTCTTTTTCTTAGGGCACGCGTTACAGCTCAAATCGCTTGACAGATTGTGAAGTACAACATATAATAAGAATAGTTTAAGCTTGCAGAGGGCAACAGGCTATATAATTATTAAAAATGGCGCCTACAAATAGGGAAAAAAGAAGGGGGAGTGGACAACTTTTTTATTTTCGCGATAATATGGGTATCAAATAAAAACAAGTAACATTCATTTTACGAAGGTTTTTTTTTACTATTTTAAACTATGTTATTACTTACTGTCATCGCTTATAACATAAGTACCTCTGCTTTACTACTCGTATACACTTCAAACTATATCAGACACTATAACCCGTTTTATGTAATTTGTTGTAGGATAGATTCTCGAAATATTCTTGGAAAGCTATTACATACATAGGTTTTATTGCACTGTGGTCACTTCTGTTGTTGGAAATGACTACAGGTGACATCGATGCTGTCTTGCTAACTATTTAGGAAGGAAATTTCCTAAAATTGAAGAAATAAAAATAAAAAAAACTTAAATTTGGAAGTGAAAAATATATTGTATTTTTGCAATTTGACGACGAAACTGTCTGCCTGTAAGTGTTCTCCCAAAAATACTACCAATAATAAACATATCAGTACATTAAAAAATCACCCTAAATTAAGGCTAAACCCTCAAGGTGGCATGTAACCGCGAAAAAATTGGAGTGTTGCGTTTATTCTTGTGTGTACCGTGGTATACAAGATCACAAGATCCGATCCGGTGGTAGTGTAAAAAAAAATTATTGTAACTGACAATTTGTAAGTGCCCCCGTAGGCCTATGCAAAATAAAGACATTTCATTTCATTTCAATAAACATTTTAGCCGAGCTTTATTTGAAGGAGGTGGTTATGGGTTTGGTTATGGTTCTGGTTAAAATTGATAGTAACTAATTATTTACACTAGAATAGCTATAAAGCATTATTGTTGCTAGAAAACAATGCTAAATTTTCATTGTTACGAGTAAAACTTTGGAAAGGCATAGATAGCTAGTGAAGCGCCATCTTGTCGCAAATAATGTAAACTTGACATAAACAAACTTTGAATATACAAAAGATTGTTTAAACAACGAATTGCCTTGGCAAATGAAATATTACTGATAATACAAGTATTTGAAAGTTAAAAAAATATGTCGTCACATGCATCGGCCGGGAATCGAACCCGGGCCGCCCGCGTGGCAGGCGAGCATTCTACCACTGAACCACCGATGCTACAACTGATGATTTAAAATATTCTTACACAAGCAACTTGTGTTAGCATTTTATGTAAATTAGTAGGTACCTAAACGTTGATGTTTGTCTTGTTATTTTCGTTGTAGACAAACAATTTTTATATATCTTTTATTTATCAGATAGGGCTGAAATTTTAGCCCTTTTGAAATGTTCTGATAATATAATAACTTCTTCAACTTCCAACTCGCGCTTTGCCAATTCTTAACAATGTAACAAGTTACACATATAAGTTTAAGGCGTCATATCACTAACCTCCCGGTAAGAAGTGCCGAAGTTGACCAATGAGAGGTAGCGATGAAGGGCCAGGGATCTCCTTCCATGATTTGAGTTCTTCCGCACCTGTATCTACTGCAGCACTGTTGATTGTTACCGTTCTAGAGTAAAAAAAATGTACGTATATTTAAATCTTCACTAATAACAGTGTTCTTTGCCACTCATGAACATGTGTAAGCAACTTCACAGAGAACAGGGGTTCTATCTGAAGTTCTGATAAGTTCTCAAGAACTGATGCGTTGCTACTCCCGAGGACTGAGATGGTCGCCTAATATAAGTGAGATAACCCCCTTTTAAAGAAATGAGAGAACTGTTTCAAGCTAGGTGTGGCGGTGGTATCTCCCGGGTCTAACTACACTGGTTATACCACCCAGGAAATAGGATTATTAGTTTTTAGTACAACTACATATATTTAAGTATATTTCCCGTTTATTCATTTATCATTATCTTTATTTATATATGTAACATAATAATTTGTTTCATTGATCTTAAGATCTATTATTATTTTATTCCTTTTCAAATTTGTTACTTTATACATTTTATTATTTTCATTATTTCTCTCTTAACTCTACTAATTTTAAATAAGGGGTATATTTCCATTATATAATCAAAAACAACAGTGTGCAGATATTCATACGCTCAAAACTTGGTCTCTCAATTGAGAGTCCTAAGTTCGAATCCCAGGCCACAATTTTTTCGAAACCTAAGTTCGTGTTAGTAATTTATCGTCACTGCTTTACGGTGAAGGAAAACATCGCAAGGATATCTACGTACCTGAAAAAAAAATCAAAATGTTGTCAAAGGTGAGTGTGTAGTCTAACAATTCGCACTTGGCTAGCGTGGTGGACTATAGGCTTCGATCACTAATATGTTCATATTAGTGATCGAAGACTATAAGTTATAGTCTCTCTCATTCTGTAAGAAGGCCTGTCCCCAGCAGTAGCACAATAATGGATTGACGACGAATTTTTCAAACATTAATAAGTCCATAGGCGCTACAGTCGCACAACAAAAGCACGAACTGTATTGTTTATATTGACCTCATTGGATTGAAGTACATCCGCATCCAATATTGATATCTAAGAATCGTTTAAAAGATTTTTACGTTGTTATCAAACAAGTAAAATTTTATCATATTTATTATTATGTTTGTAAAAGTGTACTTTTGTTTTTATGCACTTATATGACATTTTTTTCTGTTTGAAGATAAGCCGTTGACTACTTACTAAATATAAATAAACACATTAGAGCATTGCCAGAATGAATTTGGCAAAGCTGTGCTTTGATAATTAATACAAAATGAATAAAATTGTAACGTCAACTCACGAAGACGAAATCACTCACCTCACAAAATTCTGATTAATTGTCACTAATTTGAACACGGGCCTTAGTCTAGACGTCTGCATGTTGCTGTTTAATTTCACGAGTATATCAGATTTCAAAGTAATCTCCAACTTATATGTATGTATATCACTAAAACATGTATCATATCATATCGATATCACAATAACATTACGCATCAGATTGATAAAACTGATAAATACGTATACACTCCACACCGTTCACAAATACGATTGAACAGGACCTACATGGATGTAATTCTAATCATTGCTCGGTTTCATTCAGTTTAGTCAGATTAAATGTTTAAACTAACATAGGTGTAGGTATCTTGTATTTCACTTCACGATGTAGATTTTATAACATCTGTCACACGAAGCAGATTCACTCAGTAATAACTTTATTTTAATGATATTTATATGCTCGCAAACAATCACTAGTTTTATTTGCGATAACACTGCACTAAAATTTTAATTACATTTAGATTAATTTAGAAACAAATACTGGTTATTTCAATATTCTTGCCGTGTATCGGGCATTAGAATCGTACATAAACTCAGAGCTATTTGTACGCGGCGTGTTTTTAAACTACTGTGACCTTGAATCAACTCTGAGCGCGTCATGACAGATAAGTAGAGATAATATGCCAAATTTGTTTATACTCGATGTTATTATTAGCTTTTGTAATATTCGTACAGTAAAGAAATTGTGTGTTATACTCCGCTTTTCAACTATATAAATCGACGCCCGCAACGCAAGATCCAGCGTCCTATTGTGTCACGTTGTGACATCGTGTCACGTTGCGACATCATGTCACGGCACTTCGAACCCAGATTTTAACGATGAAAATTAACAATTCAATCATGAGTTATTTTATATTTTGTCCATTGCTCATGATGGATAGAATCTGATGGAAACAGTATCAGCAAGAAATCTGGAGATATGGATCGTTCTAGGTGCTTTTCTTGCTGATATTAAGCTGTCTGAAGAAGGTTAATGCAGTAAATACTGAAAACATATTGGTTTTTTTTTGGGAACTTTTTATTGTGAATTATGGTT
>DWNE01008152.1:0-11725 GCA_018249875.1 Cecropterus toxeus | reverse complement strand
TAGCATTTATATTTTTTATCATATTCCGCAACATTGCGTAATGTATATTTAAGATTAATTCTTCTACGTACAATAAGACAAAAAAATGTATCGCAATTAATACCATTAATTAAAAAAAATGAGGAAGGTATTATCCATTTTTAAATTTTTGGGTGTTTCACTCTGTTTACAATAGCATTTTGATCAATTCCGCAATGTTGCAGGATTTTTTTTAAATAAGACCACTCCACGTATGTCCAGTTCCGATAATTCCCTCCATTGATTCGTAACGCCTCCCGCGCCACGCTACAATGCTCGCGAGTGAGCCCGACATTCGCCATTGTTGTTGTCTATACCCCGCTTTCCTCTATGTGTCGTTATTTATGTCACATCACCTATGTATGTATATTTATTTTTAGAAAACGCAGAGGACCCGAGTAATTGAAAACATTTCTTTCACTTTTTAAATTTCATATGAAATTTTTAACTGACTTCAAAAAGAAGGAGGTTCTCAATTCGATTGTATATTTCTACTATTTAATGCCTAAAAATACATTGTTTACTTTTTAAATAAAATTTATAACTGTCTTCAAAATGGAAATTCTCAATCCGATTGTATATTTCTACTATTTAATGTCTACTGTAAACTGGTTATTTTTTAAAAGAAAAAAAAAATGAAAAGTTCTAAATGGACGTATAAATAACCAGCTCATTCACCTTTTCTCTACCCGGTTTGGTTACGTTTACCACGCTAATAAGTATCATATGTTTTGTATCATATGTATCCATTCATAAACTATCTGTGTGTCTAAGTAACATACATACATCCTTACAAGCTTTCGTCTTTATAATATAAGTTAAAAAATACTAAAGAAATATTTAACAACATCGCTTAACGTACACGTGTAAGTCAAGTTTTAACACTAACAATGAATTTGTTGGCAGCTAAATACCTGAATACGCAAAGGTTGTCTGTTAGAGATCGCTATTTAACGATAAGACCGCCTTTTATGCAAATCGTTGTCTATGATATTTGGCGCATAATAAAATATTACAGTACAAGTAGTACTGTACAATATTTAAACATTAAGTTTTTATTTTACTAATTATAATTAAAGTAATACTCCGAATTAGATCGTAAGCTTTTACATAATGTATAATTGTATAATGCAACAAAATGATGGGATGACTACTACAAAGTTTATTTTCTCATTTTTATTTTGATATAAAGGCTCCTTTTAAAAAAAAAATTCTTATATTATATTTAAAAATTTGTTTCGTGAATTTAATTACTTTCTTTGTGAATGCTATACGAAATAATCAATTGAACCATACTAAGAGGGTGGGAAGTACATAATGTTGCAAAGTGCACTAGCGCGGTGACTCTGCAAAAGAAACAATTATTTCAGTAACTGCGGGGTTGCGGACTGGGAAGCAGTAGGGAGTCGGGAGCAATGCCGGATATCAGCCTAAGTGAAAATTCTGATTAACTTATTTAATTTTGGAACTAATAACATCGTTAAAACATTAAAACAAAAAACCTGACTGTTTACAGTGTATTTTTTGTTTGTAATATGAGTTTATATATAATATGAGTTTTTGTCAAAATTGTGAAGTAAATGTATTACAGTATTTATATTTTAGATTCATCTATTTACTAGCTTTCATTCAATACTGATATTGTCGTGATAGTAAAAAAATCATCTTATCACTGACACGATTACAATGATATATCTTCACAATCCGTCAAGCCGTTGGGGCTGTAGCGCATGCCATAAGAAATGGACATACATACAAACAAACGTACATACATACATACATACGCTCGGAAACATTACCCACATTCTGACGCAGTCGGGTAATTATTAAGATTGCATAAATAGTATTATAATCAGTAAGTGATATACATGTTAAGCTTTTACCCGCGACACCAAATTGACGGTGGTTATTTACAACGATATAACATCCTGTTTTAATGAAGGTCATAAACTACATGTGTACTAAATTTCTGCCAAATTGAATTAGTAATTTTTACGTACACTCGCATCTGCATCGATTTGACAACCCACGTGGCCATGTTACCATACTGATCTAACGCGAAGTAGGTCCCGGGTGCGATCCCCGGCCAGACAGACATCTGAATGATGAGTTAAGGTTTCTGTTCTGGGTCTGGGTGTTTGTGTATTCGTCTTTGTGTGTCCAAGTTACTAATTTTATTACTTTAATTGACTTTTTATTATTATTTTATTTTATTTCACTAATCAATCTCATTTAATTTATTTTTATATAGCGATGACTTGATTTACCACCGTTTTATAATTGACATTGTTTTTTTTTTAAACTCTCTGATATAATATGTAATGACCTGTTATTTATATCTTTTTCATTAGTTTACACTCAATTTCTGTGCATGCAGTCTACACCTATAATTATAATGACACTTGTCTTTTTCCGAATGCTATCCTCTGCCAATGCTGTAATTGGTGTACATTATGTTGGTGTTAAAATAAATAAATAAAATAAATAAATGGCAACCACGATACAGGAGAAAATCCTAGTGTGGGTCTATGAGTGTAGAAAGCGTCTTTTTTAAACTTTCGCCTTTCTAATATTAGTATGATAGTTTAAGACCTTAAGTGTTAATCATACAGTACTAACATATCTTTTTTTTTAATTTGAGTGAATCCTATTTTAATCAGCTCTGTAGTTTTCAAGAAAGTACAATCATTATAGATTTCTATACAACGACCTTAGAAATAAGAAATATTGGAACAAACAACAGGAAACGTCAATTTATTTGTACAAATGTTCTTTTAATTTGAATTATAGCAAGGGTTAACGAAATCCCACTTATCCCCTTATACATTTCCCGCGTGGCCTAACCTACAGCAAGCACTAAAGGAATCTGATCACTGACCCATGAAGTAAACAGAAAGGAAATTTTCTTCTAGCTAGGAAAATACAATATAAATAACTCCATTGCCCCTACCGCCTCTACATCACCCTATGACAAAAGAGTTATCGGTGCGTTGAAAACAAAAATGGCCCACTGATTTATTACAAAGACCCGTATTAGCAGCGTTATTTGGAAAAATCTGGAAATGTTCCGATTAGGTTGGCTTTGTATTAGGTTAGTTCTAGGAATAAACATAACTATAGTATAGTTACGTTATTTCTGAAGATTACATTGAATGAAGTAACCTTTTTAATAAATCTCATTAAACGAGAAACAAAGTTTTTTTTTTGTTGAAACTGGAAATGTTCTATTATACAAAAAATATTATTGGAAAGCAATAGACTAAATATCGTGCAATTCTCATGTTGAAATTTAAATGTTCCTACCTATGAAAGAATGAATTTGATACATTCTGATTTCAATTTATTACATAAATATCCATAATGATATTACAAAAATATTTAATATCTATATCAATTTAATCTAGATAGATGCCATTTCTACATATTAGATGTGACACGGATAAGTAACAAAATTGTTATAAAAGATTTAATATTCACTGTTAGTGTGGTTGTAACAGTAAAGATTGTATATATAATAGGTATATATAATATAAAAAAGGTAACTCAGATACTAGTAATATTTCCTCTCAAAATAAAAAGTGAAGAAATACTCTATTTAGGCAGAAGTTGTCCCAAGATGCCGTAAATCGAACGTTTGTTCTGCTCGGAGAATATTTGCGTATCATTAATATTCATTTAGGGAATTACTAAGTCCGCAAAGGTGAGCCGTGTCACCTCCAGACAAACGCCAGTCGAAGGGCGCGTCGCTTTGTTACGCACAGACAAATTGGCGTAAAACTACAATAATATTTTTATTAAACTTACTAATTTTCGTACTCAACAAATTAAATTCCACGACTCGCGTGGCGGAGCGGTCACCATACCGGTCTGATACGCAGTGGGTTCCGACTTCGATTCGTTTCTGTTCTGGGTCTGGGTGTTTGTGTATTCGTTTTTGTGTGTGTCCACGGCAACCACGTCACAGGAAAAAATCTTAGTGTGGAGCTATGAGTATAGGAAGCGTTAATTGGTTAATTAATTCAAACCTCTCCTGTAAAAGTCCAATCATAATGGAATTTGAAATAATTTAATATCTTACAAATAATAATGTTACACTTTGTTACAAGTTTATATGATTTATGAGTTGAAGATCGAAATTTTGAATGAATTTGTTTGAATTTACGTCGCTTGTTCAAGTCTTAATTCGTCCCTTTTAACTTTATAGAAAATTGCAAATTGCTCTAAAAGTCGACATTAAAATGGACGGAATTTATCTTAAGTACCTTAAAATACATAAATATATTAGAATTAGCTTCTCTATGAGAGATATAAGACATAATTCTGAAGATCCACAAATAGCGGAGAAATTGGTGAACATACATAAAAAAATCATACAGTCGAACGTAGAACCACCTCCTTTTCGAAGTCGGTTAGAAATTATTTGTTTAATCAAATATTGTAATCGAGCAATGCAAGGTAAATTCAATTTTCATTTTTATATTACAGGAGGCCTCTACTGCTGCCACTGCTGTCAATGGACTGCTATGAATTCAAACCCAGATAGAATTAAGATACTTGCGGTGTGCGACAAATGCTTTGCTAACCCTGAGGGCCAAGTTGAAACGACTCGTATAAATGAGCTTCCTATACTACACATTTCAAATCGAAGCGTAACAGAGCTCAACTCTTTTGTTATAAGATGAATATAGGTGAGGTGGATCAATGGTTGTGTCTCAAGTTCTTTTGAAACTTATCGTGGTTCTGGTTTTAAACGTTGAAGACTTTCATTTTTATTTAAATATATTTACAGAAAAGCCTTTCTTTGGGTTTTAGGCCTAATATCGGAAATAAGTTATTGACAAGTTACAAAAAATTTTAAAGCGAGAAATAGAAATCTCGTACAACCTTTCAAAACAACTTCTATTAAAATCCAACGAGATGACTCGCGAGGTAGCTGGCGGAGTTGAAACAAAAATGATTCGGAGCTCATAAATCTAGTTGCGACGAAACCGAAGATTAGAACCTAGCAAGTGAAGCCAAAACTCGATATTGGGTGAATAATCGTCGCCACTACCGGCGCGGTAACCGGCCGGATGTGCCAGATTTATACCCGCGTACCCGGGTGTACCGGCCTGTGACCGGTCTGTACCCATTTATATGAACGTACCGTTACGTCGCTGGGTCGTATCCGCACTGTCGTCGAGTCGCTGCTCTTCATAAAGCACCCGATACGTCGGCTCGCCTTGAGGGCCACAATTTATGGTGTGGAAACGTCATCGGACCCCGTGTTTGGGGATAAATCATATGTGTTTGCTTAGTGCATGAGACGTCTAAATTTCTCGGATGTATGCTTGAACTGCTATCATATTTATGATTTTCGGGGACGTTACTTAGAATTCAACGATATTGTTTTAAATATTAGGCTATAATTCTATGGTAATTTATCGCTTTTTCTAGCATATCTGTTACAATGTTTAATGACCGCTGTCATTTAAAATGCAGAGTTCATAATTTTGCGTTAATTAAACGTTGAATGGAAGAATATAACTTAGGTAAGCATTATCGAGGTTTTTATGGTCACATAAAAATACTTACATGTTAACATGTTACATACTACGTTTTCAATATACACCAAAGGGTTTTTCTAATATGCACCAGTTTTGCACTCAGTATGAAAGGAACACATTTCGCTAATAAAAATAACAAGAATCAAATCACAATTATTTTTTAACGATCACTTTTAAATCTGCAACGCATACTCAATTTAATCACTTTAATAGCAGGATATCCTTTAGTTATCGACGCAAACGTATAACTAAATTTTAAAATTTGACTTAAATTGCTGTACATACAGGTAACAGAAACAATCAACTAACAATATTACAAGCAACAAAGTAAAGAATTGGGTCAAATCCCTCAGGAGAAGATAAAATTTACGACTTGCATTGTCAACTGAAATGCTTATGCAACTGATTTCAAAACAACAATACAACGGTAGTAGGAAGTCAGGTATGTTTATGCGAAAGGAGATTTGCATGAAGTTTTAAGCTTTCACTTTTATTGTCTAAATTAGAATAATAGGCCCGTTTAAAAACTTCGGTAGTGTGTTTGTATCCTTTGAGCATTGTTTCGGAGTGTCAATATCCTTTTGTTGATGTCTACTGACTTTAATTTTGTATAGAACAGGTGATTGACTTCAAATACTACACGTATAGCATAGCACAGATATTAGGGTATAAATTAAGTGTTTATCTTATCTTACTAATATTATAAAGGCAAGACTTTGTAAAAATGTATGTATGTTTCTTATTTTTTCAAACAAAAACTACAAATCGGATTTCACTGAAATTTGGCATAAAGATAGTTTATTAATTGGATCAATACATAGGCTACTAATTACGATGATAAACGTGAACGAAACAGGCGGAGATGAGGGAATAAGATTTTATTTGAAATGAAATGAAATAATTATTTTGTATAGTATTTATTTTGTATAGGCGTACGGGGGGCACTTACAAATTGTCATTTACAGTATTTTGTCTTACACTACTATCGGATCGGAAAATTTTAGTAATAAACTACTCTTCAAAATGTATATATCTTATATTATGTTCAACACTAGTACTTGTATCCCGTCACGTTACCCACGTCAGTAGGTTACGGTTTGTAGGACCAGTTTTCGATTAAGGCTAAGATTATTCTATACATATAGAAACAATTTTGAAAAAAATACGCATGTTACCCACCACCCCCATTTTTATAGATATCCCACAAAATACAATTGACTATTTATTTATTTATTACATTTCATGTGTGTATTGTGTCTAATTATGTTGAGTCTTAAGTCGATAAACGAATTAGTAAATTCAAAAGATAGTGCAGCAGTGTTTTCCTGAAAAATAAATAATCTGTAGCAGATATTACCAAAATTCACCGGAACACGATGAGTATGAAAATATTTTCTTGGGTAGGTTTAGGTCAGCAGTGAACTTCTGAAGTTTAATTAACGCATAGGCGTTCACCTAATTATAAAGAAAGAAACCTTATTATAAAATTAAAGATTTTAATCAAGATAATTTTTATGCACATGAGTCTTATTATATATTTTTAATAAAGAAAAACAAGAAAATATGCTGAAGGAAAAGTTGTTACAATTTTCCAAAATTTTATAACAATTTAGATATGACAAAATGAAAATTTATTAAAACATGTTTAATTTTATTTATACTTTATTTTAGTCATAAAACCATGCCTAACGTTATATATTTTCATATATAATATATTCTCTTTCATTTTTATTATATAGGTATACTAATGACATTGCTTTTTGTAATGAGACAAACTTCGCAAAGCTTCTATTTCCGAGTTTGCTTGTAGTGGCGCCATCTATTCGCTCGCTCCTACAACATTTAGTTCGTTCCCTAACAACCCTCCAAACGTTTTTGCGAACCATATCCAACCCCGAGCCACCCCTAACAAGCTTCGATACGAACCTTTTCGGTTAGCGCTGCCAGCGCCATCTCTGGGATGGCGTTGGAACTTCCAAAAAAGCTCGTAGTTCGCGTGTTCGCCGCATCAGCAGCGCCATTCTCGAAGCTTTGAATGAAACGAAAAAGAACATTGGAAATGTGTTTTAGGAGTCTAAAGATAGAGTTGTTTTTCGGGTGTTAAGATTGTGGTGGCGTTGGACAGAGTATGCAAATTAACGTGCCATTACATGGTAATTTATTTGAAACGAATGACCACTTTGCGGTGTAGTGCATCGAGCACTGAACGTTTATATGGGGACCCTGACCTTATATCGCGTCAATTTATAGCTCTGAGCCGTTAAACGCTCTTTTACGTAACAGCTGTTGTGTCTCGCGTGATGCCTTAGCATACTAACCTTGTTTCATAAAGGACTTTCACCTGCCTTTTCATTTGTTTGGAAAGTTAATTATTACCAAAGTTGGCTAGACTAGAGATTTGTCGTCGAAATAAACTTACTTCCTTCCTCTTTCGTTAATACCGGTACAAAGTTAAGCTTATCTACTACGTGCTAATTATCTTAGATACATATTTTTAAGTTATTCTTTGTACACGTTTTATTTAGTTTATTCTTCACATAGGTAAGCACGATTAAGCACACAGTTTTGCAAAACTTGATTGAGTTCCTCACATCTTATCAGCCGTCGATCCGAGCCAATAAAGACGTGCACGGGTATTCTGTATTTATAAAGTGAAACAATATGTTATTTGTAAGCAGAAAGATTTATGAAGACGGTGGATGTATAAGTAAACACGCTTAAACTTCGTACAGAGCGCTGAGAAATATAACAGGTTTAATGGCCGACGAAAGTTCGTCTGTATTATTTTTTTGAATATTTAGCTTAGAGACGTAAAACTAACATTTTTATATGATATTGTATTACATTCTCATCACGACGGCCACGCCGTAACTGTAAAATTCGTCTCATCACTATAAAACGAAACGACGCTGCCCGCTGGCGTAATTGAAAAGATAAAAATCAGTAAATTATCCAATCACAATATTTAACGGACATAATGGCCGCATGAGTTGGCATCTCATTACTATAAATCATAATACCGTCATACACGATCGGACAAAAATATTACAATAAGTATTCCAGGACAATCTGGCAAAACGGCGGGTGATACCAAAAAGGGTGTGTGGAAACGATATAAGCATCACAAGAAAATGAACTTTTTGTGTACAATGTCACCTGCGTTGTACGTGTCGACGCGACAACTACTTAAATTGGACATCTCGGCCGATGCGAGCAGGCGGTTTGTCAGAAGCTTCCGCTAATGACCTGCCGACAATCAATTAATATATAGCACGCGTCGTATTTAACTTGTTGAACGAAAAGTTGGCAAAGTTGCACGAAAAATTGGCGATCTGGCGAGGAATAAAATTAGACGCAGCAATTAAAATAGCTAGGAGTGAAGGACGCAAAAAGTTATCGTGGAGGAAAGGAACAATAGTGGTGCGAATGTTGTAGTCAGATATTACAATAATGGTATCGATTATAATTTGCGTGCGATCCGGCGAGAGATACGGGCGAGAGGCGACACGTAAGCGACAGGCTTCCCCAATCGGCGACGCGATCGGCGCTTGCGCAGCACCGCACAATGCTATCGTTCCTCTGCGATCGCGGACATGCACTCTCGCGCCATTACGATTGGTGCTCGGACGCGCCTATGCTTCGGTGATTAGCTATTTTCAATATGGTCCGTTTAATTCACGCTGACTTTATTAGACTCGTTAAAATTTTCAACGCAGCTGCACAGTGAAAATAAACTAAAAAAGCTTTACAAGGCAATTATACCATTGAATCCTTTACAAATTGACAGGTTTGGTACCTATTGCATTAAATAAGAGACTAGAACTCAGAATGCGTTAGTAACCAAAGTTTGAGTACATAATATGGGGCCTTTGAGTAATGGAAGTTTTCGACTTTTGAGCCAATCGTGATTTGCTAGTGGTAATACTACTGTAGTTAGGGTAACTATCTGCTTTTCATATATATAATGTTAGTCTACAATATTTTATTTCGAAGAACTAAAATATTGCCTTCGAATTTGATTCACTCCAGTGGGTGTTCCCCATGTCATGTCAGAAGTATTTGTGACCATTTTCATCGGTGACTTCTGATCTACAAGTATTTAGGATTTCATCTGCGCAACTTAATAATTTACAACATATATACAACAAAATACATGAATGCCTAATAATGATAGACGGAACTCTGATCACTTACTATTTACAGTTATTAACCCATACCTACTTAGGAAAATCTATTCCCATGGTCCACTAAGCAAACTTTGCATTTCAAAGGCCATAAAACGACATTTACCTCCGCTTAGGTCAAGTCACAAGACAGTAAGCTAATTGCGATTTGCTTATCTTAATTATATCTCCGCGTTAAAATTTGGTTAATCTTGAGAATTTTACGATTTGGAATAAAATAAAAGATTTTTTATCCTATTGTCTTTACGGCGTATTGAATTTCCGTAAACATGAAACTTAACTCAACGCTAAGTTAAATAGATTTGATTAAAATTATCATAATATTTTAAAATCTATTTATCTGTCAGGCTCTGGAGTTCTACTTTTAGATATACACCAACTCTTGTTGATAGCGCTCTAAGTGGACCTCTATCTCCTAATCCTACGAAATATATGCATTACTAAACTGATATGGATTAGAGTTTATTGATCTATAGATAATATTTCTGTTCTATAGATAGAAAATAGACAGTATTGGATATTTACGGTGAAGGAAAACATCGTAAGGAAATCTGCACAATTGAGAGTTCTAAGAAATAAAGAGTTCTCAGAGGTTCTACATTTTTGGCTGATATTGTTCCGAGTCTTCCATATTTAAAAGTCTATTTTTTCGCTTTGAGATAGGTAAGTTTTCACAACATTTAAATTGGTTGTATATACATTAATCCATACTTCTAATCTAATCTGGCCACCAACTTCGCAACGGATACATTTAATACGCAGTCTCACGTCTCACCGACTCGTAGATGCAGAATGGAAAGGAGTAGAAAGTGTTGGCACCTACCGCAGCGCAGAACAAGCACCTACATTAATATTGATCACTAGGTATATTTATTGATGTTTCCATTCATCAGTCTTAAGAACCCCACTCTAGGATATAGACTTCTAGAAAGGATCATTATTTCATATCTTTTTTTATCATGAAGTAGCAAACGAGCATGTAGTCCACTATGTGGTAAGTGGTTACTGCTGCCTGTGGACATCTATAAGCAACTTCATATAGAACAGGGGTTCTATTTTAAGTCGATCAAAGATACGTTGCTACTCCCGAGGACTAAGATAATCGCATCATAAGTGAGCCAGAAACCACACCCTTCCAACGAAATACAAGAACTATTTCACGCTACAAATAGGTGTGGCGGTGGGTCCTCCCCGGTCGAGCCACGCTGAACTGAACTACTTACATTACATTATACATACTCTTGGATATGCAGGGATAAGAATATAGTTTATAGGACCAGTGATAGCCTAATATTTGAAACTTAGCCTCTCAATCGACGGTCCGAGGTTCAAATCCCAGGCCACTGATTTTTCAAAAATCATGTGCTTATCACAAATTAATTATCACTGCTTTACGGTAAAGGAAAACATCGTGAGGAAACCTTCCCAACTGGGAGTTCTCTAAAAGAAGATTTCTCAAAGGTGTGTGAAGGCCAATTCGCACTTGATCAACGCGGTGGACTATGGCCTCAAATTCTCTCATTCTCTCAGAAGACCCGCGCTCAGTGGGACAATAATGGGTTGACGGCGATATAGAAATATTGCAGAATATGTTGCTGATCCTATGTTGTACGACTCCGAAGACACGGCCGCCACACCTATTTTTGGCTTATAACAGCAGTGTTAAACTCTGTTGTCGTCTAGTATGAAGAGTGGGATAAGGGAGATATTCTAACTTAATTAATCCTCAAAGTTAGCAACGCCTCTGCGGGCAACATCAGGTAAAATTCTGATTTCATCTAGGGTTGATTACCGATGTCCATTGGCGACAGTGGCAACTTACCATCAGATGAACTGTGTAATCATTTGGCACTTCCACATTTTTTTAATAAATGTTTTGGTTACAAGGGAGTGCGTATGACACACAGACAACCTATCCCCGAGACATGTAATGTAAGACGCGAAATTCTGCATTGCATTTGATTAAATAATCCTATA
>DWNE01008151.1:0-11726 GCA_018249875.1 Cecropterus toxeus | reverse complement strand
AAAAATATTGTAACTGACAATTTGTAAGTGCCTCCGTAGGCCTATGCAAAATAAAGACATTTCATTTCATTTCATTGCATTTCGTTTCATTTCATTTCATTTCATTGAGGATTGATGAAGAAGAATGTATCTGTAGTTCTGTGTTGTGACGACTTTAGATAGAACGCGTGTGCTATTTGAAGTCGGTTACATATGCAACCATTTTAATTTAAATAAAAACGTTTACTAAATAATTTTGTTATGAATATTTTTTTACTCAAATACTCGGATTTATACTTACAGAATTTTCTTACGGTGTCAAAGATTATGTTTACGATTTAATATGTAGCCATATTACAGGCTTCATAAGACTGTTTATACTTACTTTGCCGATAAAAATATACATAAACATTCTACATAAAGCAAATAACGGGTTTAATGCTACAGCGTTTATAACATTATTAACATAAGTGATTTTGTCTGCTTTTTACAAGAATTTATTGTTAATTTATTATATTGTACTTAGGATATTTCAAATATGATGACGTATGAAGAGCGTATATAAATATCAACAGTTAGATTGTGTGGCAACTTCGTAAAAGTAACCTTTATGTATGGTTACGGTAGCTATATGACTACCTAGATGTTTAATAAATAGATAAGAAGTAGCGGCAACCCCCTGGCTTGAATTTCATCCTCTCCTACAGCGGATTCAGGGTTTGATTTTTTTTTATTTAAGCCTACCATAGAGCAAACGGGCTGCTTGATAGAAAGTAATCTCATTCTCATAAGGACATTTATAACACTAGAGGAGTCGGCAATGCATCGCCGGCGTTAAAGAAGAGCTCTTTTCGCACCTCTTTTGAGGAGCCCCATGTCATAGAGCTCCGGGATTACCTCAGGAGGAAGCTTATTACACCTTACACCTAACATACATTACCACACCTTACACGTCCGTGGCAAAAATGAGCGTGTAAACCGAACCGTGGAGGACTGCCACGAATCCAGTTGATGCGGATGAAACCTCATCCTAAATGCCAAGGGTTTGTCAACAATTTTCATCTTATTATTTCTGGATTATATCTATCGGCGTTTTGAAGTTCTCTGCTGGACATAGGCCTCCTCTAATGGGGATGTTTACCAAAAGACGCCATGACTTACATTCGTGTTGGTGACTTAGATGGATGTTGATGTTACAAATGTAGACTTTGCTGTCCATCTCCTGGATTACTGCTCCTTAGTTACCTCCTACAACAATCTCGGGTAGAGAGGGGATGGTGCTTCAAGACCGATATCATATGTATCTGAATAAATGTTAAACAAACTCGTTGTATTTCCTGACACTAAATTCTTGTAAATCAAGGACGTGTTCACTGGTCATTTCCGTAAACGGGAATTGAGATAGAAAAAGAGTAGGTGTTTAATGTGGCAACTTAAGGAATTTCCTGTATAATTGAAAGAAGAGTCTCGATGTCAAGGTTATTTGAATTGAGTGTAGTTGCCGGCTCACTTATATGTAAAGCGACCATCTCAGTCCTCGGATGTAGCAACGCATCTTTAGCTTTCATTTGATACCCATGTTGTCATAATAGTAAAAAAAAAACGTCCCTCCCCTCCCCCCCTTTTTCTCTATTTGCAATCGCCATTTTTGAACATTATATACCTAGCCTATGTAGTGACATAGGCTAGGTATATAATTTGCACAATGGTGTACACTGAGACGATTCTAATGATATGTCATACGTCAAAATCCGTCAAGTCGTTTGGGCTGCAGCGCGTGCCAAATAAATGGACAAACATACAAACAAACTTACATACATACATACGCTCGAAAAACATTAGTCTCCTTCTGACGCAGTCGGGTAAAAAAATATTCCTTTTGTTCGATAGCCAGTTTCTTTGTTTGATGCTCTTTCAGTTCGTTTATGCTATTCTTTGTAACATTAAAAAAACTTTCAGATTTTTCGGTCATTTAACACGTTCAAGTTCTCAGGAACGTTTCGTGCACCAGTAAGCACATTTACTGAAAGCGATGCGAAACAAAGCTTGCGAACTTTTTCATGAATAAAACTAAATGTATAGGAAACACTTGATACTCGGGACGCATATACAATATTATGAGTGCCTCTAGGAACTGTTTAGGGCAGTTTTTTTTCAAAGTGTTTGTTATTGAGACTTTTTTACAACTGTTACTTTGTATACTTGAAAAAATGCAGCTTATATCGAGAATTGAAACATTTTGGAAATTTTGGCTCGTATATTCTGAAAAAATACAAGTAATCTCGAGAATTAAAACTTTTTTGCAACTGTGACTTGATATATTCTCAAAAAATACGTCTACAGATATAAAATATTATTGAAATACTTGTTAAAAGCACCGGAGGTCAAATGAATTCCTTGTGCCTTGAATAGCACCGAGATGGGCTGCACCGTCTTCATGTGTAACATCAATCCAGGTGGTAGAACCAATGTAGTTCAACTGGGAAAGTACCATTGCCACACCTATTTCCAGCGTGAAACAGTTGTTACGTTTCGGTACAAGGGAGTGGTTGCTGGCTCACTTATAAGTGAGTGAGGTCGCCTTATCTATAGATAAGGCGACCTTCTTAGTCCTCGGGAGTAGCAACGCATCTGTGGTCGACTTCAGATAGAACCTCTGTTCTATATGAAGTTGCTTATAGATGTCAATGGGTGGCAGCAACTACTTACCATCAGGTGGATTAAAAAAATCAGTACTGCGCTCAACCCATTAAAGGGCGCCCATGTCCAAAAGAGGACAAAAACGGCCAGATGGATGAATCGGTTGACAAACACTGTCTAATCACTTTGACTACTATTGATACTAGCAAGAAATGCGTATTTCAATGTTTCTACTACGCTAAAAGAAGTATGAAGTAATTAAAACTAATTAATGCTGTGAACGTAAAAAACAGTTGTTCATAGATGAAACTTTTATTAGCACAAATATTTACGAAGTGTTCTCTAAGTGGCGTAAGGCTTCGGGCTTCTAATTAAAAATATCGGAACTCAAGTTCAATTACAACGATTTTAACAATCTTTCCGTTACGTTATAGTTGTTCTTGAATGTTTTAAATTAATACAAATAACATAAATCCCCTAGAAAACAAGATATTTGCAATAAATGAATAAAAATTCGAATTTTTCACCTTTGTCCTTAGAATTTATGTAGACGCGGACACCCTACGATCGGTAGGTTTTGAAACAAGTTTAGATTGTCAAAATAAAGGTTTTTTAGAAGTTTATAGCCGACTATCGACTAGTTCTTGCAACTATTGCAAGCTATTATTTTCCTATTGCTAAGTACGGGTCACGGATTATCGATGGTTTACCGTTTAATTGGTACTAGGCCCATACATTTTATATGGGAAAATCACATTTACACTCTAACGAACCTCACATGCGTTCAACTGCACGGATCGCGATAAAACATACTTTTGGACAAGTCTGCATTGAAAGACGAATTTGACTATTACGATATATCGAGGTAACACTGTAAAAACGTATGATTCAGAGACCAACTATTAACTAGAAAAGAAAACCAAGATTTGTATTAATCAAGCGCAATTGGCTTAATCGACCAAAACATACCAAACATTTAAAAATGTATAAAGTTTATGCATTAATACTAAAATAATTAAATTTGAAGACCCGCGTAGTGGAGCGGTCACCATATCGGTCTGACACGCAGTGGGTCCCCGGTTCGATCCTCGGCCAGACAGAAATATTAATGATGAGCTTAGATTTCTGTTCTGGGTCTGAGTGTTTGTGTATTCGTCTTTGTGTTTCCATGACACCTACGACACAGAAGAAAATCTTACTGTTGGGGTAAGAGTATAGAAAGCGTTTTAAAATAACGTGGGAAACTGGAATCTTCCCCTATATTGAATGAGAATATAATAAGGGCAATGAATGAGAATATAAGAAATGAATACATTCTGAAAGGAGAACCCACTGAAGAATATAAATGGTTCGTGAAACCCATTATTGAAGTTAAATTTCTTTACCGACGTATGAGAGAAATTAAAGTAACATGCATCTAATCTTACATGTATTGGTCTGATGTAAAAATTCTCAACACACTTCAGTATATCGTTTTGTTACATTAAATTATTTTCAGCATCCTTTAAAAATAAAATCTGTCTGAAATAATCGACGTAAAATAACTTTGAACACCTTAAATGCCCTTCAACTCTTTAGACCCTACACCGACCCCGTCTAGGCCTTCAGTGCCCTCAAGGGAACATTATCTCCCACTTTGAGAAACACAGCTGTAATGCATTGGATATGCATTATGCATCCACGCTTAACTCATCGAATAATTCATTCATATTACGTAGAGAATTTGGATAGAAGGCTCAAAATCTAGATATGTTCAAAGCAAATAGACTAGTATGACTAGAATGTCTAGAATTTGGCTCCACTATACTGTAGAAGTTTCACAGCGAAGTCTGGCTCACGATTTATTGAATGTAAATTCAATAAATCAATCTAGGTATATTCCTCAAATCTATTACGATGAATTTCTTCGAAACAGTATTTATATTTCGTTCAAAATTCGATTCGAGATGGCGTCTTTCAATTCGTTGCCGAAGTTTCCGAGGCAATGGTAGTGTAATTAGAATCTAAAGTTTTCTATACTATTTAATTTCGAATTAATCAATTTGTTTTGGTAACTTTTAATTTTAAATATTTAAATTTTAAATTATGATTACTATTATACTTCTCTGGTGTCCTTCTTTCCTTAGCACGCACGAGGTGTTAGAACCAATGTAGTTCGATCGGGGAGGTACCACAACCACGCCTATTTCTTGCGTTTCGGCGGAAGGGTGTTATTTCAGGCTTACTTATATATGCGGCGACTATTTTGTCCTCACGAGTAGCAGCGCATCCGTGATCGACTTCAAATAGAACCCCTGTTCTATATGATGTAACTTACAGATATCAATGGGCGGCAGTAACGACTTACCATCAGATGGACGGCTCGTTTGCTTCTTCAATTCAAAATAATAACTCTTGGAATCTAAATGTGGTTCTATGAGTCTAAGTAGTTGAGTTACCAAAAGTTGCTCAAGCGATAGCAGCGAATGGGCGTACAATCTAAGTGTTAACTGTGAATAAACAAGCGATTATGTTTTAAGACCTATTTTAGTTACAACATCCTTCGAAAAGCATGCAGAATGAGTTTAGATTTTTGTTCTGGGTTTGGATGTTTGTGTATTCGTCTTTGTGTGTCCGTGGCACCCACAACACAGGAGAAAATCCTAATGTAGGGATATGTGTAGAATGAGTGTATTTTATTATATAACAAAGTCTTGTACTGTATACCCCATACAGTACAAGACTTTGTTATTACAAATTGTTTATATGCGGAATTTCATACGTCAGTGGACGCAAACGTAATAACAATTCGCGATCGTAGATATGTCCGTATGTACTGCATTTTTGTCATTATCATATTTATATCATTCGCTATGTAACTGATATGATACTGATAAGCTACCCTGTTTCTCACATCAAATATGACCCTTATCGTGTAAGTATAAAGGCGTATCTTTCGTAACAGAGACTCGGTCTCCATCTGGCCCTCAGATACAGTTCTGCGCGGCATCTACATTGATTACAACGTCTGACAACACGTGATATATTAAATTTCTTAGTGTATTTTCAGTAGAGTCCTTTTAGACGGAACTAGACACATTTCCAGCTGTATTTTGTTCAAACGTGTTCGTATTTATGTAAATAGTTCAGTACTGTATTCAAAAGTGTAGAAAGTAGGAGGAAACATGAAAAAATATTAAATATTTTTTTCATTGCTTCTTTTTCTTTCATAAAAGTGGTCTTAATATTAAGTTCATCAACGATTTAATTTTAAGTGTGATGTTAAAATTCGCTTGCATATGTATGTAATAAATTATGAATGAAGGTATTAAACTTCAAAAAATGCACTTATTATAATTTGCACTTAATTGACATTTACATAAATATATAATCCGTTATGCCTATATCGATTAACATTAAATACACATAAGATTTTATTACGATTAAATTATCTTAAATTATTTGAAAGTAATATGGAATAATTATTTTTTAAATTACTATTTTGCAATTTGTTAAACGTATTAAAATCGATTATATCTATATAGGAATATTTTAATGCTTTCCGTTAAATGCATTAATAGCGTCAATAAAACGTTTTTTATTATGATGAAATTATCAAAATACTAAAGTAATAATAAATAATGGGTAGTTAGAAATAAATAAACAGCCAAGCTGATTAGGGTTTCATACCACCGGTTCGTCTACTCCAGCAATGACTAGCATTTTCATAAAATAAATTTGATATCATGTTTGAATTAATTTGTCATAATATTATGTATCTTGTTTTCACCAGATTTAACAACGATTTCACAATATTTCGAAAATGTTGCGTCTGGTATGATAAATCAGGGTTTCTCAAACTTACCCCTTCGCTTACCCCCTCGATATTCAAAATTACGAAGAACCCTTTTAAAAAATTACCTCTACTTACAGTAGAATAATTATAGAGAATTAAAGTAATTATCAGAAAAGATTTTTGATGTTAATCTTAATATATATAACTCAAAGACTGACTGACGGACAAAGTGATCTATCAACGCACAGCCTAAACCACTGGATGGATCGGGCTGAAATTTTGCATGCAGGTAAATGTCTACGTCATAACATTCGCTAAGAAAGGATTTTGATCAATTCTACTTAACTACTTCTGAATTATTTGTTAACGCGAGCGAAGCTGCGGGCAAAGCTCGTTAATAACATATTTGGGGTGGTTCTAAGAGCAACTTTAATTTTAATTATCGAATGTGCGCCATTACTATGTAGCCGGCATTACGTTAATTTCGTTGCCTACCCCTTACGATTACCATACGTACCCCAAGGGGTACGCGTGCCCCACTTTGAGAAACTCTGATAAATTAACCGTCTATTCGGATTCGGATATTCCGAAAATGTAGAAAATAACAAATGTCTCAGAGTCAGAATGTATTCTTTGATTTTCGAGATTTGCGCTTCAGAAACGAACGTATTATGAACCATCAGCTTTCCACAATTAGTTATAATTTAAATGTTGATCCCTGAATTAAGTTGATTCTCGGTAATTTCTCTGTAATTTACGGCTGTATTTGTATGTGAATATATAAATACTGTATCTGTATGTTGGTATATAAATCGTGGACGCGATTCCATTTAATATTTTAGTCATATATTAACATTAAATTAATAATAAGTATCCGATTCTCACTCGTATACTATTTACACAAATAAATACATGTTTTTTGAAGTTATTTCTATGTAGTTCACAATTGAAAATTTACAAACGTACGAATCTAAATTTGAAATCAATGACAGGCAAAAAATAAAAAAAAAAACAGTTGAGAGTATAACACAAACAAACAACAAGACAATTGTTATTGTATTATACGTATAGTTGAATAAATTTGTGGTGACTATTTCATTTTATTGCTCGTGCAAATAATATTAAAATTCAGTTTGTTTTCCGCGCGCGTGCAATGTTAGTTTTGCATAGAAGTGTTTTCTTAATGCAACTAATTAGATAGTTATTTACATTTCACTTTATACTAATGTTGTATGGAAAATAGTCTTCCACGTGATCAAGTGAATCGAAAATGGGTAGGAATCATAAATGCTTAGCAAAAGTGTATAAAAGTGAGTAGAGTGTTACTACGTAAGTGCAATTATGGATATGCTTCGGATTGCGTTGGTGCCGCTGACTCTCACCATTGGTCTAACTTGTCTTAACGTTAAAAAGTGAGTAATCTACGTTAATAAGATGATTATTTATTATTGTGTCTATGTGTAATAAAAAAAACAGTAGTATACCTTATTCATAAGTCAAAATAGGTAGGAACTTTTTATAAACTACCCCTCAGCCAACAGTCATCGATTTGGATGCGGGGTATCCATTTCAGAACACAATTAAGACGAACACAGTTTCTGTTGTATATCATTGGATTTTTTGGATTGGATTGTAAATCAAAACTACGAGTACTAACTCCACACAAGTCGTATTTGTAAACTGCAGCACTTAATTCAATTACTGTATGCTTTATTCAAAATAATTAAGAAAAACTGCTACCACGATGACATTTTTGATCATGATATGTTTATCTGTAAATAGTATTATGTGAAAAATTACAAATCTATATATGTATAGTATTTCGAAAAAATGTAAATTTGAATCATATGCATTCTTCCAATTTGCGTTCAATACGAAGAAGAATCCATGATGAGCTTGTGATACGTTAGATTTTTAAGTTTCCAACATTTACGAATTCTTTCCACACACTCAGTTCTGATTTAGTACCTTCTTCTTATAACTTCGCAAAAACTAAAGTGCTTTTCTGCTCTGAACATGGCGTTTGAATTCACACAAGAACCTCAGACATAATCAGTGACGCACTTCTTTTTTTGGTTCTTTCACAAATCTGACATCACCAAATCCATTGTCAACAGGAACGCTTACAGTAGAAGAGGTGTACAAGGACAGAGATCAGTTCGCGGGGCTGGTGCGCGAGGTGGCGGCGCCCGACGTCGGCCGGATGGGCATCGAGATCCTCTCGTTCACGATCAAGGACGTGTACGATGACGTCCAGTACCTCGCCAGCTTGGGCAAGGCGCAGACGGCGGTCGTGAAGCGGGACGCGGACGTTGGTGTCGCGCAGGCCAACAGGGACGCTGGGATCAGGGTGAGTCTTTTTTTCTATCTTTTATAAGCCAATGCGTGACTACAATTCCACCTGATGGCATGGCATGCAAGTGGTGATATAGTCTTTGGTGACGAATCGCAATAACTTAGTAAAACTATTCACTCTTGCCTTCAGGACACCCACATTGTATTAGTATTCTCCAAGGGTAAATTCCAGGTGACTTGTGTCAGTTGGTAGAACCAGTGTAGTTCGACGCCACAACTGTTTCTAGCGTAAAGCAGTTCTTCCACTTCGTCGGAAGGGTGTGCTTGCCGGGTTACTTATATATAAAGCGACCATCTTAGGCCTCAGGAGCGGCAACGCATCTGTGTTCCACATCAGATATCAACCTCATATAGAACCCCTGTTCTATATGAGGTTGCTTACATGTCCATGAGCGGCAGTGTCTACTTACCATCAGATGGACTGAATGCTAGTGCATGGATGATAAAATCCTAGTGTGGACTATGAGTATAGAAAACGTTATAAGTTATAAGCAACTCTGAGATAAATTTAAATTAACATATAACATCTACCCACTAATAGTTATATTTAGTGTTATACTAGTAGATGATGCTAGCTTTTATTATTTTAATATTCACGAGAGGATGCTAATCTGTCAAAAAGATTGGTTTCACAAAATTCTGTGTATAAAAGGCATAAGCTGAAAACATAAGTGGATATTCCAATGAGCTTAACGTAATTGAAATGTTAAATAGTGCGATTAATCATAAAGTTTATCCCTATCCAACAACGCAGTCGGTATTGTTAGGTTTAACAGTTCATATAAAGGCAGTAAGTACAATTTATCCCGTTCCGTCCTTTGTTTCTTTGGGCCTCACAAGCCCTTTGTTTCGGAATCAATTTATCAGTGTGGCATTTGATCGTTTAGGGCTGCCGAAGGGTTCTCCGAAATTGGAATGAACTCTGTAAATACGAAGGAACTTTAACTGATGAGCGACAATTACTATGCGTTTTATAATTACATCTACTCTAACGATAAGGCATACGGGCTACCTGATGGAAAGTAGTCACCGTCGCCTATGGACATTTGCAACACCAGATGAGTCGCCAATGCATCTCCGGCTTTGAAGGAGAACTCTTTTCACGCCCTTTTTGAAGAACTCCATGTCATAGCGCTCCGGAAGTACCTCAGGAGGAAGTTCGTTACATTCGTGTAACTTTTGCCTCACATAATTTTGAAATTAAAATATTTAGAAGTTTATTTTGATTGATCGATATAGGTTAATAGACAAAAAAACCGTTATGTACCATCTGTCGACAGCCCTTAGTGGTATTAAGTGGTACATATTAATAAAAGCTGTAGATTTTTTCATAAAGGTCGAATATTACCGTCATCAGAACAATTCATCATATTGTACTTTAAAAGTGCAAGTATAGCTCTTAATTAATTCAGTATATGTATGTACAAAACCAAAAAATATATAAATCATATTTTTTTATTATAAATATCTGCATAAACGTTAAAAAATATAAAAATACTTAAATTAATTTTAATTCTTGCGAACGATAAAATAACGTACTGCTCGATAAAATATATAAGTAGTTTAAATTGGCTGTCCGCTGGTGCTCTGATTCTCTAGTTCAGCTGTAGTATAATGTCCACATCATTAACATTGAGCTCAATTAAGGGTCAATAGAGGAAGTGTGCTCTAGATAAATTGAAAACGCCAATAATTAGTTCAATAAATGTCTCGCGAAGATCTGGTTACGACATAATGTCTATTGTAAATTAAGATTCGTTGCTAGGAAATATTTCAACCGTCATTGTATAAAGAATGGTTTATATACTAAAAGAACCAAATCAGATAGTCGTACCGTATTTATTAATTACATAATTATATAATAATCTAACTGTGCTCCGAAAATTCACTCGCTACTACATTAGAACAAACAAACATAGCGTGATGTTATAGTTATAGCCTTTCACAATAAATTTACATTCTAAACAGTAATTCCTGAGATAAGCGCGTTCAAGCAAACAAACAAACTTCAGTTTTATAATATAATATTAGTATATATATATTTACGGTCAGTTGAAAGTACCTACGTCACTCTGGAAACTGAGGTCTAATGATAGGTATATCATACGTCACAATACGTCAAGCCTGTAACCTGTAGCCTTGGGCTGCAGCGCGTGCCAAAGAAATGGACATACATACAAACAAACATGCATACATACGCTCGAAAAATATTACTCTCCTTCTGACGCATTCGGGTAAAAAGAACAACATTATTTAATAAATTTGTTTAGCAGTAAACTTCAAATTACTGATGGAATAAAAGATGAAGGAAGGATGATCACATAAAGACTTCATATCAGCCTCTCCCCGTTGACAATAAACAGTCGAACAGGAATAGGTAGAACCTGTCTGTCTATATCTAGAACAAATGCGTAGATTAATTATAATACTTCGTCGTCAACTAATAATTATGATAATTTATAAGATAACACACGTATAAAACATGTTAGCCGTATAGATTAACTATTTAATCTCTATCGACGATTACTAGATATCTTTACTTCCTCGATTTATACGGGCAATGCTTTGCATAATATGTCGTAACATTATAAAAAAAAACACAAAACCCGACCGTTTAAAACATTTTTTTTGTTCTATGATGATTATGATGTTATGATAAATATTGAAATTAACGCTTATATGAGATTTTGTTAAAATAGTCATGTAAAAGTATTATAATATGAATATTTTTCCATTAGCCTGTTTCCTAGCTTTCATATGATACCCATATTGTCGTAATAGTAAAAAAAAATCGACCCACCCTCTCCCCTGTTTCCTCTATTTCCAGGCGCCATTTTCAAAAATTATATAGCCCTTTCACTATGCCAACTGAGACGATTCCCATGATATGTACGTCACAGTCCGTCAAGCCGTTTGGGCTGTAGCGCGTGCCAAAGAAATGGACATACATACAAACAAACATACATACATACGCTCG
>DWNE01008150.1:0-11726 GCA_018249875.1 Cecropterus toxeus | reverse complement strand
TGTTAGGGTGCTCCGTTCTTCCATTTTATATTAACTAAATTTAACTTAGGACTTACTTTTAATTAACAAAATATACAACGATAATACAACTAATATACAATTAACTATGATAATACATGATTGTATTGTATTCATATGAGCATTTTATGCAATACCCATGATATAATTCATAGAATAACTCGATAAAACTCATACGACGAAACACTCGGCTACGATTTACTGTGAGTCTAATATTTTAAACCTAATTGTATTGTGTCACTCACCGTTACTGGGTCGATATGACGTCCAACGGCAAAACTGTTGGATCGGTCTAATACGAATTGGCACATAATTAGGTGCTGGATATATTAAACATCGAAATAGGTAAAGTAAAACATATTCGCACACAATAATATTTAAGAACTCACTTAATAATATTTAGACAATTAATGAGACACACGTGATGTTTTTATAATTTCGAAGATGTGTGAGACTCAATAAAAATGTTGCGTGTGATGGTACCCTTAAGAACAAAATGGCAGAAAAAGTTTTAAAATGTAGAGGTTGCTAGTTACGTATGTTTTTAGTTCTGAACTTTTGTTATTTTTAATTACAATAAAAACAATAATACATTATTTCGATAATACATTTTTAGGATTCTTAAAATATATACCTGTTCATGGGTATAACTTGCAAGCATGTACCGTGTGTGTAAAAAGTATTCGTGCACTAGCACTTCTGCCAAAGAAAACTATTTTCATTGCAAATGATAAAAGATAACAATAGCTAAACTACTAGTTATAGCTAACTGCTTATTCAGTAATCATGATTATTAAACTGAAGTTGTAAAAAAAATATTAAAACAATAAACCCGACTGTTTAAAATGTTCTTTATTTTATTCATAATACATTTAATTTATCGCTTTATGTGAGCTTTCGTGAAAGTAGTCAAGTAAAAGTATTAGAATATGTATACATATTTTTATGCTTCTAACAGGTAAAATATTAATCGTTAGCCATTTACATCATTTGCCACTTATCTATATATACCTATAAAAGGCAATTCCGACTTTTATATCAACTCACTGACTTACATATATATCAATGTACAACCGAAACTACCGTACCTAAAACCCTAAAATTTTGTACAAGGGTTCCTTTCATGGTGTAAGTGAGCGATAAGAATGGATTTTTAGTAATTAAGAGGTTTAAATAGGGGTCAAAAGTTTATATGACAGTTCGCCAATTTTGAAGCAAGCTCTATGAAACTTAATATTTGGCTTTATGGGTAGAAATAATGAATGCAAATGGGCACGGGTCTGCTAGAATAACATAAAAACAATGCAGGTTGAAACATAATTAAGGCGTTGACATTCATATTGGGTAATATGGACAAAAAATGAAAGACAATAAGTATATGCAATAGGTAAATGCAAAACTTACGATTCAAAAAATGTTTTATATAATTTATTATTAAAAATCTTAAATGTAATCTTAATGTAATGTACAAATGTTTTAAACCGTTTTCACAATTTATTAAAAAAATGCACTTTCATTTAATTTAGTGCATTTTGACGGTTTTTTTTTTACAAATACAATTACATATCACCTTGCACATATTATCCACATGGAAGATAAATGAAATACAGTTTAATTATTTTAATAATTTATTGTTAATGTTATATTATTTGTTGTTTAATAATAATTCTCCTTGAGGCTCCCCAACCAGTTCACCATTTGAATAAATTAAATTACCTCTTAAATATGTTTTTATTACTTTTCCTCTTAGCACTCGGTTCATGTATGGACTTATCTGAAACAAAAAACGTATTTAATCAAATCCAAAATTCGGTGAACATTTTTAAAATCATGTTATTATTGGTACTGTACCTTGTTTTTGTAGCGAATTATTTCAGGCGTAACGATAAATGACGCGTCAGGGTCGAAAAAGATGAGATCAGCATCGAATCCTGGCCTTATAGCACCTTTCCTTTTGTCCAGGCCTGCGAGCCGAGCCGGGCCAGCAGATAAGTAGTGACTAACTGTCTCCAGGCCTAACCCACGGGCTTTTGCTTCTGTCCAGAATAATGACAACCCTGGAAATAGCATATAATTTGGAAAAAGCATAGAATCTTTACAATTCCATTGACGGATGAAGATCTTCTGTAGAAAATTGAGTTATTTGCTGTATTCACGCTTCGCTAAATATGATGGCATTCGTTGTTGCATGTTGGTATAACGTCACCTAGTTAGATAAAATTAAGACGTGCTAGAAGATGACAGGTTTTTGTTTAATTTTGTGTCGATGACCTTAGTACACCATTCTTACGTTTAATTAATATATTTCGTAATTTTCCTGTAACCTTTTATACAAATATGAATAATACGTGTAGAGTATACTCGCTTGCCTCATAGTAAGCAATCACAAGAATATACATGATTCCGATATGCCCATATTTGATTCTGATTCTGGCATAGCTAATAGCGTAAACATAATCTAACGCGGCAGAACTGAACATGATTGCGAAAAACAATGAAGAATGGATCTTTTTATTGTATTTTAGAACTATGAATATGAATATATATTTTTATTTTCAACTACCTTAGTTCTCGAAAGTAGTAACGTAGAAAAATCGACCCCCTTTTTCCTAATTGTAGGCGCCATTTTAAAAAAATCATATAGCCTATGAAACTACATACGTCACAATCCTTCAAGCTGTTTAGGCTGTAGCGTGTGCCAAAGAAATGGACATACATACAATTAAACATACATACATACGCTCGAAAAACATAACCTTCCCTCTGACACAGCCGGGTAATAAATTGTATTTTTTAAAATATTTTTTCTCTTTAATTATTATAATACTTACCAAATTGAACAGAAGATATACCACCCCAAGCACTTAAAAAGTTAGGTCCCTTTAAATTAGCGACAGATGGAGAATGATCAGATGCAATTAGATCAAGCCTCTTCTCGGCAATATATTTCCATAACATTTGCTGTCAACAAAAAGGCCAAATATAACTAAAAAATGAACTTGTTAAAATGAATCAAGGGCAAATGTAACAAAAAAATGGAGAGATACAATATAATATTAATAAATATTTAAATTCAATACCTAACTATTATTTAACTTTATTGCTTCGTCTTGGTCACGTTCTAACCGTGTGCTTCCACGAATGGCCATAATGGAAATTAGTTTTAATCAGATAGTTTTTCAGCAAAATATTTAAATTATATTCCAAAAAATGGAATTTCCAACTAGTTGCCTAACCAACCACTCCTAAGACTCAAAAATATTAAAAATATTTAATAAAACATTACATAATTATATATTAAAAATATTACGTAATTTTTATACCTAATGCCATTATAAAATAAAAATATATTATGTACTCACCCTATTAGTATCATTTCTTATCGGTGGTGAGCATTTATACTCAGTGTGGCCACGTGGGATGTCTTCCGCGCTGATGGTCAGATAATGGTGGCAGGTTTCTGCAGTGACGCCACCACGCCAGCGCGTGTTGCCGGCCGCTATGCGCTTGCGCCTGGCTTCTTCCAGGATAGGAACCACGGCCTCAGCAGATACATGCACTATATGAGTATGGACACTGTAATAGTATACAAATTAAATTTCGCTTTACTTATATTTCGAAATTATATTTCGATTTATTTATCAAGTTCAATGACAGTAGGGATAGTAGGTAAATTAAATATAATATTAAAATTATATGTAGGTATACATATGTGTATAAAAACACAAAATAAAAAAAAAATGTTTAGTAAATTTCGAATCAGGTTTTAAATATAGCTACTGTAAACAGAAAAGTCTGTGGGTTTTAGGAGTAAGCTAATTTTGTAAATAACAAAACGTTATAACATTTTTAAAATGTAAATGGGCTTGTTGGCTTTGCTTCGAATATTTAAAAATACTTTTTATGAAATTGTATTTATAATATTTCATACTCCATTTACTGAAAAAAATCTTTATCAAGCTGCGTAAATTGTACCTTGAACCACTGCTTGACAGACTAATATAATGATCGTAGTGCCAAACAGAGCGTTAACACCAGAAAACAACAAATTCAAGAATGCGGAACATTTTTCTCGTGCTTCAATTAAGTAGATGTATTATGATTCATATCGCATGTCATACAGGAATTATTCATTAATTTATCGTCTTTAACATTCCTACAAAACAATTGTAGCTCTTTTATCGGTTTTTTTATTAATGATGTGGGGTGTTCATCAAAAGATACCGTAGTGCCTTGTGAGAGACGCCGGGAAATGTGGGGTTTATATCGCACTAAAACCCCTCTGTCCTCTGAACGCGTTGCCCCTGTGGAGACTAACTACGGTCCATCAGACTTTCGTGCTTACGACCGTCGCCATCCTTCCCGAAGTCGCTGGCCAGGTGATTCGAACCCACTCTTGCCGCCCGCAACTTCGAAAGCCCCCCATTTAGTATCGTTTTACTACAGACAGGCCGGATATACGGAGATACCGTAATTCTATTTTGTTTACTCGATTATAGGGACAAATCTATAGATATCTACAATTAATGCACTTTTGAAATATTGAATTAAAGGTTGTGCTTTAAAAAGTAACGAAACCTGTATGTTAATAATGAATAGACATTTATCTTACTCATATTCTGGAACCGTAATAAGTATATTAAAAATGAATACAGTAATATCTTACTCATATCTTGGAATATAGCTAGCCACTAAAGTCACAGCATCCACTTCCATTTGGTCAGGCCTGCTAGCAAGATACGTGCCGTATAATTGAGGATCTGGAAGCAAAATGGAATAGTAGCAGTGACTTGTGATTCAGCTTCATCGGCTGAAGACCCAGAGTTTAGATGAACGCGTCTCTCTTTTTCTAATAACGTGCGTAATAGAAATTAGTTATCACTTATTTGACGGCGAAGGAAAACGTCACAAGGAAATCAGGCAACCTGAGATTTTTAAAAGAAATAAAAAAGTTCTCAAAAGTGTAAATGAGAAAAACAATCCGGACCAACCAATCATTTGCCGACGGGTGGACTATGCGCTAAAATAGCAACACATTGACAACAAAGCAAACGAACAATACATTGATTTTCAATATTTCTTTTCAAATACAATTCATTTCAAGAATTTAGTTTTACAAAGAACTATTTGTGATTATTAAGACTTCATTAACACTGACCTTGGCCGCCGCAACCATTACATTCAGCATTTGTTACATTATCTACCGGTAACTCAGCGTGAAACTGTAAACCAGAAACAAAAAGGCGTAACTTCTTTGTTGTTAAACTTTTTACTGCATTTACTAACAAGGTCGGATTTAAATTAAGTTTTATAACAGCAGAAACAACAGTTAAACTATCGTTTGTATGTGTATTGCTTACGGGAGATACATTTTTTTTAAACATTAAGTAGCAAACCACCTGAGGGTAAAGGTCACTGCCAGGAACATTTGCAACCAACTTCATACAGAAAGGATATTTTATTTGAATTCACAGGTGCGGCGGTACTACGTCCCTCGTCGATCTATTCTTTACTATATAGGTACGTAGCAACTTAGGCCTTAGAGTTCATCATTGGCCGATCTGAGTTAATACTTAAATCCTATGGAGTTGATTATACATTGATGTCCATATGCGACAGTTGTTTTCAACCAAGCATTATCTTTTGCTACAAGTACCTTCAGGTATAACATGAATATATTTAAAATAAAAAACTTACGGCATAAACAGTGTCTGTACCATTAAGAACGGTAAAAGCTTTTTCTATGTCTTCTGGATTAACTTTCGGAAATTCAGCTACTCCACTCTCAATTAGAAAACATTTAAAACCAATCACACCGGCATCTATCATTCCTAGTAGTTCTTCCTGGAAGTAAAATAATTAAATGCACAATTAAAAAGTACCCACGTATTAAAACGTATCAAGTATTAAAACGTATTTTTCAATAATAATGTTGCCAAAAATAAAAAAATAACAATAAAAAACAGCTTCTTCTTATCTATATGTCGTGACTACGTGCATGGGTTTTTTTTTCAATTTTTACGTAAAAAATATAGAGGTTAAGTATAAAATGCGTATTTTATACTTAACTCCTATATTTTTTACGTATACTAACCCTAAATATTTTTGGAGTCAGAAGCATAAATATCACTCGTAGCTAAGGTTTGTTTTTGGAGGCCAGTCAGAACCTTAACGTACAGATGTATTTTGCCGACCACATACGAAAAATAAACTTAGTGTGTAATCTGTATCACAATGAGTCGGCGAAAATTTGTCTTTACACTACGATTACGTCGTACATGTATAAATACTACTACAGGTACTACGTCTTTGAAATAACTTAGTAAAATTTGTCACAAATCAATACTGTCAATACTTTTAAACTAGAAGGCGCAAAATTTAATACAATACAGGAGCTCTCATAATCCTAGCAAAGATGTTGCCCAGAAATAGGAAATTAATGGGTGACTGATAAGGAATGAAGGCCATTATACTGACTGAGTTTCCAGGTATAACGCCACCCCAGAACCCGACATCGACGTATACTTCTTCCTTGGCTATGGACGCTTTTTTCTTGAGGTTCTCCACTGTGGTTGTGGGTGGTATAGAGTTCCTATGATGTAAACATAAAATATAACGAACTATTTATCAGTATTAATCTACGTATTTCTACAATGTACATTCATATTTTTTATTATTGCCAAAATAAGTTTACGCAAAAAGTAAGTATATACCATATACCTGTACGATAAGGCGACTAGTTAAGCATTCAATACATTTAAAACAAAAACAAATAAAACCTAAATTAGTTGTCGTGTTAGGTAAAGAGGAAGTGACGATTATTACCATTCAACTCCTACCCAAGCCCTGTTATAGAACTGTGATCAATAAAAAAATGTTTTGATGTCCCAGCTCACTCCGCATTGAAACATTTTTTTTAAATATAGCATTAAATAAATCTGTACTCGGCTGCTAATTTATTTATGAAATTAATTAGTTTTCTTCATCCATTTAAGGAATTCTATATATCTCTACCATTGTGAGGGCGATGTGGCCTCTATCAAACAACGATAATTTCCACTGCCCTTAAAATACAATTAAATTAATCATTGATTGCCTTTATATAAACAAACAAATATTCTAAATTAATAAATTTAACGATAATACATACAAAGGCATTTCGATTATAGTAGTGAAGCCTCCCGAAGCTGCCGCCTGCGTAGCTGTCACGTAACCTTCCCATGACGTCCTTCCAGGTTCATTGACGTGTACATGGGAGTCCACACCACCAGGCATTAATGGTATACAACCACCATCTATAACCTGATATTAACATAAAAAATTAGAAAGAAAGGAAGAAAGAAACAACATTATTTCGTAATACATTGCACACACATACCTAACAAGGGAGAGCGAATATCAATACAATTGTTATCTAAATAAATTACAGCACATCCCTACGTTTGTATTTTTTGTTTTTCAGCATTGATACCTGTGCATGTATATTTAGGCTTGAATGCAAAATAATTAGTAAAAAGAAAAGAAAATAATTATTTACGTACTTAGCATTCTGGTTCAAGGTTGCACATAAAAATATTTATCTATATCTTTTTCGTATCAAGGTCACTAGAAGAGCACCTTGTGGCATACGTGCGTTATATACACAAAAAGACAATAGGTACCTAAATATGTTTATTTATGTGTACGCAAATCGAAATTCATAATTTTCATTCATTATTTTCGTATCGGGAATCGAACTTGGACAGATTGGTAAGATTTAGAATGCCGTCGCTGTACTAATCTGTCAGCTTGTATCAATTTACGGCATGGTCACTATTTTTATTTTTATAATATAGACGAAGAAATGAGCATACACCTTACTTGATGTTAAGGGACACTACCGCCCATGGACATCTGTAATCAATCCTAGATAAGAATAGTATCGTTCCTGATTTTGTCTAGTATTCTTTTTTGTTGCTATCCCTGATAACTAAGTTGGAACGCCTCAGATAAGAAAACATACTTATCAAATACGCTAAAATTTCATCACATTTACACTTAGTCGATATTCGTTTTTATAAATTAGTAATTAAAAAGATACCTTGATCTCGTCCCCGCTGTCCGCAATGATCGCATTAGCGGCCGATCGCGTGAGTAATTCTTCAATTATGCCATTTTCGTTCACCAAAACGCCTCCATCTAGTTCACCTTTTTCGGTCACTATTCGCCGGCTTAGAAATAATTGTTTCTCCAATTTGTTTAATTTTACCGATGCATCGAGACCTCGACACGAAATCCCAGACACTGAAACTTATTAATTTTTTAAACACGTATTTATTAAGCATTTATGACGAAATGAATTTAAGTAAATTTAATACATGATATAAATATCGCTCCAATGAGTGGTACAAGCGACGTCGCTAACATGTTGCGCGAATCGAGAAACTAAAAGATCTGCGGTTTTAGACAACCGTCGCGTCTCATCCAATACACTATTATAAGTTATAGGATATTCACAAACAGCATAGCCGTGGTAAATAAGTATATTAACTCCTTGCTAAATTATATATGTATAATAGGTACGCGGAAACCTATTTTGCAATCAATAGACTCACGTATTTTTACTTTCTATTATTTTTTAATCAGCGTATCAAATTTGAATGGTCTATGCTATTAATTTATGTATAAATAGTTTTAGTCACGCATATCTAATGTGTACTTAATAAAATTTATCTGCATTACACTAAAACTCATTTGATGTCGCCGGGAAACCTCTTCGTGTGTTTTCGTTCTTGCGGTACCTCATACTTGCGGTAAACGGCACGTCTGCACCACATGATCGTTCCTATTTAAATTAAAATACCAATCTGCTTATACACAAGCGCTTAATATTATGAATATGGTACAAAACATTTCGTAACTTAGACATTGTAAATGATGACATAGATAATATATTTTATGAAACGTAAACGTAAGGTAACTATAACGTAACGTAAAGGTAAACTATACCTACTTAAAAACTGATTCAAAAATTCTGTCAAGTTTTAAAATTATACATGAAAAAAAATACAGACGAATTGAGTACCTCCTCCTTTTTGGAAGTCGGTTAAAAATATATACAATATTGCCAAATATAAATTATTTTTCTTTCAAAGTCGGTAAAAAAGAGAGCAAAATTTACAAATTAGAAACTAATTGTTGTGATGATAGTGATACTTAATATTGAGATTAATTGGATCGCCACTATGATCCCGAGAAATGATATTTGACTTTAACACTGTCTGTCGATACTGAAATCAATGTGAACGTTAACTTCGATTTTCGTCATAATAATATTCAGGTTGAAGATGACAACACTATAAAGAAATCGAAATCAAAACAATTCTCAAACATGTCATACTATACAAATAAACAACTCTCTTGCCCCCTCTCCCCACCTATTAAAACTACTTAATCTATACTTAGGAAATACTATGTTTGACTAATCATTACATGTTTTCTCATGGTCATCATGTTTGAAATGTCAATGTTAAGTGTGCGAAATATTTCACCTATTAGAAAATTATTAGACCCACCTTATATATTGTGTCGGCATATAGAAATATAACTCTATAAGAATAAACCAGTTGGTAGAACTAATGTAGTTTGATCGGGGAAGTACCACCACCACACCTATTCTGCTCCCGATAGTTAATAAGACGCATCTAACACATTTTTCAAATTTGAGTTATACAGATTGCCGGAAGCAGAAAAAAAGGCGCACCTGCCTGTATTTTTAATATTTTGCTAACTACCTCCTCTGTCGATTAACAACAAAGTAGGGCGCTTCTGTACACTTTTTTAAACCCGATTGAAAATGAAAAGACGATACGGGGGCAGTATTTCTAGCGTGAAGCAGTTCTTGCGTTTCGGTGGAAGAGTGTGGTTGCCGCTTCACTTATAGGTACATCCATCCTATTCCTACCACCGGGTTGGCAAACGTATACTTCACACATTTCCCCGATCACCAGGGGGCCTAAGTCTGCAATAGCAGCATAGTGCGGCCAATGAAGACTTAAACCTGCGACGCTACCTAACGGTAGTTAACAACACCGGTGGACACTGAAGGAACTGGTCGGGTAAAGAGGAGTTCCTCGAGGCTCGCAGACCTTACGCCATTCGGCGACACCACGCCGCGGCATAAGACGACTATCAAAGTCAAAAGTCATACATTTGATCCTTGTTTTCGGGAATATGATCACGCAGAATGGTTTTGCTTAAATCCATACATTCATACATATGTTTGTAAAACATGAAATTTCCATTCAAAGACATTCAACTATATGTTAAAGCCTTTGTTTCCATCCAAATATTCATAAACAACTTTTCCTAGGATGTTGTATAATTTATTTTTTATCTATTGATTTTTAATTTTTGTGTACTTATAATTGATAGTACAAGGGTAGGTAAGAACTGCCAACCCCCCCCCCCCCCCCTAGAGATTCTAAAAAAGTTTTGCAATTAAGGCAACTAAAGTCATTAGCCATCGAAACTCGAATGAATTCACCAATTCCATTCCTAACGTACCCATCATATACTAAACTATCTATCTCGGGACGTTTTACCTACCGGTCTCTCAGAAAAGCTTTATGTACTCATAGGCTGGCGACGCCTTTGCTATAATATATTTTCGTTTATAAATACTGATAATATTATGACGAAAAAGAAAACTCAGTAGGAGTTTTATTCCTGTTTTAATTGACTAAAATTTAGAGTACTTATACGTAATAAATAGGGTTTTCCGTACGTTAATTCTGTACGTTTTGTAGGTAGGTACCTACATTTACAATTATAATCAATTGTCAACGCCAGTGTTACCGTGCTGGTTAATGTTATCAATATCCTTAATTATGCAGCCGTAAAGTATTAAAAACCTCTGATTAAATTTAGTAGGCAGCTATACATATAGTTTATTTAAGTATACCCTATACATTCAGCATATATAAAAATAACTCAATGCTGTTAGTTCATTGAGAATTATACGTTTTAAATATGGCTAGACCTTTTACAGAAAATAGCAAAAAGGAAATACTTGCAATGCTGTTGATAGATACTGATACAAATGAATGTGTAGAGTTATTAACAGACTTTACCGAAAAGAGGTTATTAATTCATCACGTAGGTATATACATATATATATATTTTTTTATGTACGGCGAATACTTTGCGATGGATTGACTAGAGATGCTTTTTTATTTGTTGACTATAGAACTGATCGAACTGCACTGAACTTTTTATGGCCTACTGGTCTAATCCTTAATGGTGTTGGAATTTCTTCCTGGGTTCTTTTTAAAAGCTCTAGGGCATGTAATAAGCCTTAAATCTAGCTTTTTCGTACTTTTTAAAAAGAATTGGGACTGAATCTCAAACACGAAAATTTCGAGGAACATCTTCAAAGACCAAAATTGGGGAGGGATATAAAAGAATATATCTATGCCATTCTGAAAAAACCTATATCAGCTGATTCCTGTATATCTGTACATGGCACACAAGGTTGTTGTGGTTTCCGTTCAAGGAATACGGATCGGGAAAGCAAGCCCACGTGCACCAAGTAAAAAAATCCCAATTTATTTGGAACACCAAATAAAAATACGCCAAAGTTGCTGTAATTAATATTTAATTACTAACTATGAGGCTGATTTGTTATCTCATAACATTAATCGATATAATAAAAATATAATATTCAAATA
>DWNE01008149.1:0-11727 GCA_018249875.1 Cecropterus toxeus | reverse complement strand
TTTTTTTTAATATTGAGACTTCGTTTTATAAAATAATTTTTTTTGTTTTTTTTTTTTTTGCTATTTCAGTCAATTCGTTGTTATGAGTTATATCAAATGTGTAAAAATATTAACTCTATATAATACATTCAAAGAATGCAAATAATAATGAAATAGGTATTTAGCTTCACTCAAATTATTCTACTTTGAAAAGGATCCTTTGGAAGGAATCTCAGGCGACATTACCTCCTTGAATAACTAATTTTCGACTCAAGCGCCAGCACTATGACCCTTGAATAAAGTAAAATAGACTATTTAACGTATTTGATGAACAAAAAAATTATCATTTTGACGATCTGTCCACAAATGGCGGAGAAATCGGTGAACATATATAAAAAAAATACATACAGTCGAACATAGAACCACCTCGTTTTCGAAGTCGGTTAAAAATATCTTTTACCGCTTGTCGTTTGTCCATCCCGTTCGCACAGCTCGTTGTAAACTATAGATATATTTAAGTGGTAGCACTTATCACATCGCCCCTAGAGTGTCACAAAATCCCGACGCATTTGTAACGAGCCCCGGATTATCGAGTGCCCCTGGCAAAAACAAGGACGGGATGCCCCGGAGCAAAACATGGCGTTCGGCGGACATAAATTTGCGACAATGATTCATGATTTGGAAAGTTTTTTGCTTGAATTTAATTGCATCTTTGCCCCCATCTGTTCGAAACTTTTGCTACGCGTGGTCAGACTCTTATGCCACGTACACGTGAATCTAAAAGGTTTTATTTTGGTCACTGGAACAGTGGTTCGAATAAAGTTTCGGGTAAGTGCACTTAGGGGAGATTGTAGGGAATTTTGTATATTATTTAATATGTATTCGAATACACATAAACCAGTTTATGGAACCGTTGTAGTTCGATAGGAGTAGCATCACCGCCACACTGATTTCTTGCATGAAATATTTCTTGCGTTTCTGTAGAAGAGTTTGGTTTTGGTATCGCTTATATATAAATGATGCGACCATCTGTGATTGACTTCAGATAACACCCCTGTTCTGTTGTCTATGGGCGGCAGTAACCATTTACCATCAGGTGCACTTCATGCTCCTTAATAACTTTAATCGAAAAAAAATCATACTGATAGAAAATTAAATAAAAATATTATGATATGGTATATGGTACATGGATATAGATGATGGTATACATGGATTTGGTAAAAATGGTAATGTATATTTAAAATTATTATATAACTAAGTGATGACTTGGTGAACTTTGAACTTAGAGATGTTTAAAAACACACAATTTATTTATTATAACACGCATAATGAATATTGATGGCTTTTTTACCTTTTTCATCTTAGTATCACTTTACCTTTATAAAATTAGTATCACTAGTACATCATCAAACTTATAAATACTATTATAATGCTGATAATAATAAAAAAAAAGATTTTAATACGCCATTAGAAATAATATAATGGTATCTCCAGAAATTAAATTTCAAATCTGTTTTGGGGAACCCAAAAAAGTAAGTATATTTCAGAAACCTCTTTAAATTGATCACCTCTTAAATGAGCACCTCCTTAAGTATAAAGGTTATTTTTAAAACAGCCATAGGTGACAGAATGATATATAAAGTGCTTGTGCACATCATACTTACAACTTTCTATGGGCTAATTTATCATCTCCGAATTCTTGTAATTGTACTCGCAAATCATCTTGTTCGAGGTATGCGATATCGACTTTCGATTTCGGTTTTATGAATGTGATGTAATTATAGCTTATTAAAGTTTTCTTTGTAGTTGCCAATACTTTAAATTAACATAGTGAGAGTATTATTTCTTTCTTTTTTTATCAGAGCATGTTTGTGAGCATGCAATTTTTTAAAATAATTGATCACATATCACCAAACTAAGACGATTCTTATGATCGATATCATACGTCACTACCCGTTAAGCTATTTGGGCTATAGAGGGTGTGCCAATCAGATTGACATATATACCAATAAATATACGCTCAAAAAACGAAAGAACGTAAAGAAATAGATTCTAGGTCATTGTTGCATAAATCAATATCTTCTAATATATCTCTAAGTTTCACATCAAATTGTTCTTGAGTGCCTACTTCGTAACCTATTTTCTAGCTGAGCTAATGCACTGACGGGGTCAATTGATTGGAAAAAGCGAGCGAAGCTTTTCCAAGTGGATAATCCTCTTCACTAATGTAATTAAAAAAACTTTTTCAGTTCACTATTTAAAGATTTGCTGCATACCCCTCACATACGGGTGCTGTGATACTGATTTGAAGTGTGATAAGGCTTCTACTTATACGAAGCATTATTGTTTCGTACGTATCAGAAAAGCACGTGAGATAAAGTGTGCCTTATCGTAATTGATAATTTTCGCCTTAATCAACGAAATGTAGCTAACTTTAAGTAGATTCGGAATTAATTTTATTCGGCCGCAAATGCGATTCTATATCACCTGATTACTTTTTATTGTCTTATTTCTAGGTTTTTGTCAAGTTCAGATATTAGTTGGTGCCGTGTTCTTTGGATGTTAAATCGTAACAGTGCCTTTCTTCCCGCGAAAATCGTATGAGGTGAATAAGGACTTAATCCAGAAGATGGCCAATGGCGTCGTCCTATATAAAATCAACCTCTACTCCGATCACTCACACGCATTGGCTAGTGGCAAAAACTCCAAGATTCAGTCCTAGAATAGATGTCTTTTACTATCTAGCCGGTTTGGGGATCAAACCTACAATTCTCCATTTGTTAGAACAATATGACCTCTTCGCCACAGCGTCATATAAAAGTTATAATTATAGTCCAAGTTCTTTCCAACTTTTATGTCAAATTTTTACCGTTTTCGAGTTATTGCGACAATACCTTTTTTATTTTTTTTTAACCGTTGCAGGGGCTTTCCGACACAATAACATATACACATCTTTTTGTATCATTAGAACTACCGTATATTAAAATGCAAAGTGGAGTGTAAAAGTTTCATTTTAGTCCTAATTTGACTGGACTGTTAGGTTCAATAATATCATTATTGCGTTTGACACGAAACAAAACTATTTCACACATGCAAATAAGCGAATGAAATAGCCGGACGCAAAGCACTGATTTGCAGAACATTTTGAAATTACTCCACTGGGCTGTTTGCTGAGCCGAGTCGAGGTTGCCTCAATGAGCTGCCGGTTTTCACGCCTCTAGCCACTATTCATAACTAAAGCTGCAAAACAGATAAATAGCTCTTTGTAATTTATATGAAATGCGAAGGAATTATAAGGATATAAAATTAAAAGTGTTAAACTAAAAGTATAAATAACCTCACTATGAGTGTTTATTCCACTTTTCTATTTATAGTTTGTTTGATCGTTAGTTTAAATCACGGAAAACTTTTCAGATATAATAATATAATTAGGTAAATTAACTCTAAAATATCACGAGGATGTATTTTATTAATGTTACACTTACAACGAATATATAAAAAATAAGGTAGAAAGTATAAAGATAACATTTGAAATTAAATTGCCGTAAATCTGTTTAAAAATATCGTTTTCTTTTAATTTCGACGTATCAATATATGTGTATTTATTGTTTCATGCCTAATAAATTAATTTTAAAATTTGTGTATCTCTTTCTTTCTTTAGTTGTTACTTTTCTTTAATATACTTGATGGAAACATGAGTAATATACTTACCAAAATTCCTCATTACTTCCTCCGAGTCCCAAACGATTGATATTAAACTGAGTGCCAAACGTGCACGCCACTACAGGGCAATTTCGAATTAAACCGCCTCAGTTGGCACCGCCCTCGTGGCATTTGCCTTGTCATTTTCCTCAAGACGTTTTTATTATTTCCTCCTATACCTTGGATCTGTCATTTCTGTTCTACTTGTCTTTGAACCAATTTGGTAAAGTAAAAACAGGACAGAAGGTTCATGGGACATTAGAAACCGAGTCTCAAATTATATGCTACGCTACGGTAGAATTAATACCGGATATGCTTTGTTACAGGCAAAAATGTACTAGTGTAAATAATAAGATGGCGTATTATTATAATAGTTAGTCAATTATTCGGTTATCATTGATTTAGATCGCCAAGTTGATCTAACTTCAAGTACAAAGTGGAAGTTCATAATTTTAACATAGAACCATATATTATTCTGTAGTAATTAATTCAGTAGTAAGAGTTCTCATTATTAGCAATTAATGCGGATATAGCAAACATTAATAGGTACCAGCGTTACGGAAGCTAAAAAAATGGGTAGTAAAAACTGACCAGAATCTAAATAATATAATACTTTATTAGACCCATGTATAGGACTAAATGAATCTTTCATAATTTTATACACTTACGACATTAAAACACTATTTCAATGGAATATTCTACTGTTTATTCTATGTAACTCTACTATTACACTTATCGTATGGACAAATCTGTGTCAAAAACGCTACTAATGTCACAATTTTATTAAAAGTGATGAGTGATCTCACGATAAAAGCTCCGAAAGAGGTTTCTGGGTGATCTATCTTTATTTCGTTACATTCGTCGCAGCCACCGCTGACAAGTCGCAAATTGATGGATCTGAAACCGTGGAATCTAAGTATACGTTTTGCTATTTCCAAATTCGGAGATATGTTATGCAGCTCTATATTTTCAAGCAGTTTAAAAATAAAGCTTTGTGTTTTGTTTTTGTGTATTTTGTTATTATATTTATTTTATACTTTCATTACGTGAATTCTTAATGGTACTAATCTCATCTTTCCAAACTATTTTATTCTAACGATTCATAATTTGTTTTCGTAGATCTATTTCACAACTCAAAATCAATTAAACCAATTTTATATTATTTATTAGGGATCTCCTTAATTAGTCATTTAGAATTTTTAGTATCTTATTTATAGTGTAGATATTTATAAATGATTTCTTTCTATGTTAGTCTTACCCTACTCGCTTTTAGGCGAATAGTTATCCGTATCAACACATATGGTGTTTTAAAACAGCTTCCTAATTCTCGTCCAACTTTACACGCAATTTCCATTTTGGGGGAGAATTTAAACCTTGCTATTAAAAGATCCCGACTTAATCCACCTGTTTCACTAGGAACGAAAAAGAGGCAAGTAATAAAAGTGGATGAATAGAATACCAATTATGGAATTTGTGCAAAAAAAAACTGAAGAACAGAATAAATACATTACCTCCTCTTTATATCATTTTTTGAAAGTATAAAAGTAAGAGAGTAAATTAGTAAGATTATGTAAAACTATAAAAATAAATATGAAGATATGAAACCAATGTAACTATTTAATTATTTTTATTAGTAACATTAAAAAAAATATAAAACATTACCCTCGTTATGACGCAGGCGGGTAAATATCAGAATAATATGTAAGTTATTTTCGCAGTACAAATTTCCAAAGTAACATTGAGACGCTTGGCAAAGGATCATATTTCGCTATACGAGCAGTCGAAATTCGTTGAGGATAAAACAAGTCCCTTAATCCCAACGTTTTTCATCCGTGCTAATCTGGCGACGAATGAAACAGTCAATTAAAGTGTACGTATCAACAAAATTGCATTGCATGGTGGGAAAAGTACAAATATAAAGATAAAAATTTTAAAAGACTTAAAAGCACAGACCTAAAATACCGTTAATTTTATTATAAGTTCTTATTAACAAATAGTTTCATTCTTTAGATATTTTAGTTAACTAGCTCTCTTAGTTACTTTTTAAGCTGACTACTGAAAGTTTCCATGATTTTTATCATTGCTGAACTATCAAATTCCTCGTTATATTAATTTTGTTGTTATATTTAAATAGAAATTAATTCCACCGCTAAGTGATTTCGATTCATAACTGCTGTATAAACTCCATTTTCTACCCTAAAGTTAGCAAATATGGTGCTATTCATACTTTCGCGTGCCTGCCGTCCACCTCCATAAATCGAACGTTCCCACGAGTCAAGAGATCTTATTACTGGGGCGGACGCATCTTGCATCACCCTACCGACTACTTTCCCCAATTCATTTAACAGCTCTTCAAACAAAACATTTACTATTTTCATCCCTACATCATTTGTAATAAGGAGATGCTCAGGATGTGGAACTGCAAGATTATGTTTGGAAATATAAAAATCAGTTACAAGTTGGAATGACGTGCCAGTACATTACGAAGGTATTGTCCCTCAGCGCTTAGGGCACGTATTAAATGGTTCAGTGGACAGGTAAATATTATAATGCAAACAAATTTAACTGACTTTAATGCGCCATTGCTGTTTATGTTAGGGGAGATTCGAAGGGTGATGTCCGCTTTGAAACAATGATCACTCTGCCATTCATATTTAGATGCCCTTGGAGAGTTTTTATTATTTTACTTATTTGTTATTAGCCCCGTAAATAAGAAGTTATTAGGATAATTTAATTTAATGTATAATGTAACGCATAACATTCGATTTATTTAAAAAATTTGGTTCTGTATCCAACATACATATTACATAAAACTTTGTATTCAGTTGATTCGTTTTTCTCTGCATCTTTTTGTTTTGAAACGTTTATTCATGCAGCGGATTCAGCGGATGCTAGAACTATTAAAGAAGTAATAAATATAATTTGATTAATTATTCTCAATCATCTTTATTATGATAATAATTTACTACTAACTAACTTCTAATTAATTAGTGGAAACTTCCAAACCCTTTTCACCATAACTAAGCGAAATAGTATCTGTACTACCCCTTACGTTTCCCATTTCACGTCATTGTTTTCCAAAAGCGGCATGTACGAAGGATGAGATAACAAAAGCGAAGGTAATAGTAGAATAATTGGTAACAGATCTCCGTGTTGCCTGCATTCAGCCAATTATGTTCTAGGTGTAGACTTGTGTGCTTTGTAGTGTCCTTCACCTGCCAGATCCCATCGAGGCAGGCGATGAAATTATCGAATGTGCCGGGATTCGGTCTAATTTCTGTCAAGAATTGCAGTGTTGCTGTATTAGGTGTGTTGACACTGGTTGATTTATAGGATACACACAATTTATGAGACTTTAAAAATTAAACGAATAATAGTTATCATCCTCAATAGACACGACAGAGATTTGTAGAATTCATATAAAGTTTCATTTGCTGGGAATAAGTGAATTAGTCTCTCAAACGATAATAGTATATAATATATTATTATGTGGTATACATAATTGTACAAAGGCTTATTTATTATATATCTGTGACTTTGTCGGCTTAGCTTAGCGTATGTATTAATTCGTTTGTTTTTTTTTGATATATCTAATTTATATTACATGTTCGATTATTATCGTGCCAACGTGAAAAGGTCCTGACTAAAGAGTAAATACGTTACATTATTAAAAACTTTATGTCATTTGTAAATGTAATGTAATAGAAATTTAAAAAGTGCCATTATTATAATTCTTAATACCTCTTCACTAACTATTGTAATTTTGAAAAGTAAAAAGTCAACCTAAGTACATACCCCACTTGTTTTCTTTAAACCAAAGCTATTGTTTTTCGCTTTTTCTTGATAAAGAAGGCAAGAATAATTCGACTAATTGTGGATTTCGGCGGTGATTTGAGCTGGGCGGAGTAATTAGAGATGGGCCGCCACTCGGACAAACAATTTCCTCTATTAATTAAAGGGAAGAAGAGACCTGGAGTCGGGACTCATTTGGAATTTCGGGGCCCTCATTCGCTTTTGAGGCCCCCCTCATTTGCAATCCTTTATCGCTCCTTTCCGATGTAAAAGTTCTTTGATGACAATATAAATCTCTATCTCGTATATAGTTTAATTGGATTGGATATTTCTATTTGCTTTTGGTTCGTTTTAAGTACTCCTATTAATTTAAACAATACCATTACATAAAAATGTACAAAACGTGAAGTGAATGTAAAGATATTATAACAATCTATCTATATATAAATAACGTTGTGAAAACTATAAAAAAATCTATGTTTCAAATCCTATTTTTTTTAAAGATTAGGAAAATACTTTTGGAAATTATACTCTTAAAGGGGTAAAACTATGCCCATTTAACGCATGTCCTAGGAAAATTGGTATTTTTCTTTTTATTAAAAATAATTGAACACTTATTTTGCTGTTAAATCAACATTTAATATTGTAAAATAAGGATTGCTAGTATACATTTCTTTAAACATATTGAAGTAACAAACGAATATACCGTTCACCTGATAGTAAGTGGGCTTTACTAACATCTCTACCTATACAATATTAACAATGCGTATAATTATTTCGATTACAGTAACTATAAACTTACAGCTTATTTAATTATTACTGCCATTAATATAAAATAACTCCAAACTCTTATAAAACTGGGTTTGTATAAGATACCACTAAGCCTAATACCAGCTGACAGTGGGACTAAAAAAAGAGAAAAGAAAAGTCGGATGCTTCCGGAAAACGCAGCGCAATTTCCACATTGTCGATCCGGCCTACCAGGCGATCAGCGCAGAGATGCACACTAGACGATCTGAACTTCAGCTCAGTAGCGCGTCGACCGCGGTGGGTGACGCACGTGTTGTTTTAAGCCCTGATCGTTACGTGTGGTGAAGTGTTGTATGTAGTGTTTCGTTTCAATGCAAGATTTATTAAGGTTTGTGCCCATTTTATGTGGTATGTCTGATATTGAATTGAGTAATCGTGAAAAATTTTTTTTCTTTAATTTTTTTATGTTAATGTTTTTATTTTTTTAAAACGTACCAAAACAATTTCATAATATATATGAATATGTATTAATGATAAAGTTATAAAATCGTGTCATATTGCTAACACTTAAGTTATAAATTTAAAAAAAATACGGAATTTCAAATTGATTAAGATTAGTACTGAGTACTGGAAATTGTACTGAAAAATGTTTATAACACCCGAACCGTATGCAAATTAATGGAATATTTGGCTATTTTACTACGGCTTATATATATACTACGATATTACTGAACGTTTTAGCAGTGAATAGTAACATTTGGTTGAAATATTCAGTTCCGGATACAGCGTGTCGTCCACGCTTGCATACCGGTAAAAACTGTGATACACGACAGACACAGTGATAAGCACGTGTAACAGTACTTTACATGAAAATATTCCAAAATGTAATTTTGTATTTCCATTATTCATTTATTGCAGTATAGGTATATGATGAGTGTAAAATATTCTGACATCGTTTTACCTGATACGGTCTAAAGCACACTAAAAAAGCTATAAAATAACCAAAAGTAGAGATGTAATATCTTTTTTAATCTGTATAAAAATATACAAATATGTTAGTGAAAGTGAAAGATACATATACTTTAGAAATATAGGTATTTTTATTCGTATATTAACAGAAAAAATACATAACTAAGAGATCAATATTGTGTAATGTACCTGAATAGGCAGTAGACTAAATTAAACACGTTTTAAACATAGCCTTTAGACATTCGACCCAATATAGGTAGATTTTAAGTCTACAGTAGCGGACATATGAGGCGTTTTATTTCTCGTAGTACTGTATAGTACTACGTGAAGTAAACGCCTCATATATCCGCTACTATAGACTTGAGACCTCATGACATTGGACATGAAGTACTTCGTGAGTATCTTTACCACACCCTTAATATCCTAATGCTGTTATAAAAAATGGTGGCCGTAGTATCACTACTTAACCTTCGAAAGGTTTTTTTTAATATCGCAGAGATTCGCGTATTTTGTATTTAGTGTGATTTTTTATATTTTAATACCCTTATTTAATTTTACCATGTGCTCACCCCTTGTCAAGAAAAAAAATCAAAAAAAGAAAATTAAGGACTTGATCTATGTTTATTATAAATTAGTATATTATGGAAAAATTGCATTATGTAGAGGCAATTTTTTTAACAGACTCAGATAAAAGACTTCAACTGACGATTACAAGAATCTACTACATGAAAGCCAATGAAATATATGTTTGTTGGTATATATATGTCAATTTCTTTGGCACGTGCTACAGCTCAAAATTCTTGACAGATTGTGACGTATGACATATCATTAGAATCGTTTCAGTTTGCATACTGACATGGGCTATATATTTTTTAAAAATGGCGCCTGGAAATAGAGGAAAAAGGGGGGAGGGACGATTTTTTTTACTATTATGACAATATGTGTATCAAATGAAAGCTATCAGACCAATCTAAAATATGTATACTGTATTACTTTTACTTGACTGTTTGAACAAAAACTCATATAAGCGTTAAATTTAATATACATATATCATTATCCACAATAAAAAAATCCTTTAAAGCAGTCAAGTTTTTTGTTTGCTTCTAATGATGTAACTCTAAGGTTTCTAATGATTTTAGTAGTTTGTCTGTATCAAGCTACGTCAAAGTCACGGGCGGAAACTAGTCAAACTAGACCCTTTATAATGACGTCCACGTCACGTATAGCTTCAACAAACTAATCAGCCTAAAACCCTCGGCACGAGATCAATCATTTGATGAAGTACCCTTTCTTCAATCGGTCACATTTATTTTTCGCTAGTTTTTTGGTAGAAACATTTGGGTAAATGGTTAAAAAATCTATGTAGTCCGACAGATACCGTTTAGTTTTAATAGCATATCAAAACTGTAGAAGTGGCATTTGCCTAGTTATACATATATTTCTACCTTTTATCAGCAATGTAGTGCTATTCTATTCAGATTTGCAGAATGATTTCAAACATATTATTAGGCGTGATCAATTACATACTTCTTAGGAGTATCTGTGATTTGTAACATTTTGAATAAATGCGATTATTGATGCTATAGGTACTCCGAGTTATCACCGCCACACGTTTTTCTAGTTTTTGGGTTCATTTCCTTACAGAGATCATGTCAGTCCTCAGGAGTAGAACCACATGTAAAATTGACTTAAGATATGATTCCTTTTCTTTATAAAGTTGCTTAAGTTCATGAGCAACAATGACCACAAACCATCAGGGGACATTGCTACTTCAATTTTTAAAAAAAAATGTACACGCATGATATTGATCACTTAACAAGAAGCTGCATGCACGATACTAAAATTTATATCTATGCAAAAAAAAATACAAACAATAATCTTATAACGAGTACCGATAATCATTATGTAATAAGTAAATCTGCGTTCCTGCCCCCGTAACTCAAAATCCAGCTCAAATACCGCTACTAAGCTGGAATTCTCCCTTTGAAAGCGCCTCGTTTCATAGCATAGTTAGTAGGTAATCTAGTTTAGTTACTGGGTAAGCGTGTGCGAACAATGTAGTTAGAACAAAATGTGTGATTGCCGGATGCGTGTATTATGTTGTTGTGAAGAACTTAATCAACAAGTAACTTTATTAGTAACTCTTGCGTTCAAACAAAGTAGTGCAATGTATTTCAGACCTCTTTCAGTTGCGCAAACATTAATAATATTCGTTATATTATATCAACCTAAAATTGCTTGTTTATATCCAAGGAGGAAACAAGCATAACGACAGAAGATCGACAGGATCTAATGGTAAATGGTCACAGCCGTCCACAAACATCTATAGTCTATTCCAGATACGATTAGTCTTACCTGGAGTTAGCCTCAGATGCTACCCTTGAGGACTAAGTTGGAACACCTCGGATAAGTATATTTCCCTAACCATACCCCTCAGACGAGAAAACAACAGCACACTGCCGTTTTAAGGCAAAAGAGTCGAACTACAAAGAGATCTACCACCTTGTATTCCCAACAGTGGGACTTAGGGAAGTG
>DWNE01008148.1:0-11727 GCA_018249875.1 Cecropterus toxeus | reverse complement strand
ACCCAGACCCAGAACAGAAATCTAAACTCATCATTCACATTTCTGTCTGGCCGGGAATCGAACCCGGTACCCACTGCATGTCAGACCGGTATGGTGACCGCTCCGCCATGCGGTTTGAGTGGGTTTTTTGACTTTTCAACGCAAAAGCTACTGGTACGATTTCGTTGAAATTTGAGCTATAGATAGATTAACATATAGGATATTCATTGCTGATTGACGTAAAAGTAAACGAAGCGGGTGGAGCCGCGAAAATAAGCTAGTAATCAATATAACACGACAATAACGACCCGCATGGCAGAGCGGTGACCATACCGGTCTGACACGCAGCAGGTTTAGGGTTCGATCCCCGGCCAGTCAGACATCTGAATGATGTATTTAGATTTCTGTTCTGGGTCTGTGTTTGTTTATTTACTGTGTTTATAACACGTCTTTGCGTGTCCATGGCACCCACGACACAGAAGAAAATCCTAGTGTGGGGCTATGAGTGTAGAAAGCATTATAACAGGACCGCATCCTAAAAACTAAATTGACTAATAAAAAGTGTATATGCATGAACGTAATTTGTTTGATTATAATTAATTTAATTTTAATATACTTAGCCCGGAGCTAAGTAGATCTTTCGAAATAGGAATGTCATGTCACTCAATGTCTACCCGTCTTGTGTTACTGAGTTATTACTTCACATGTACGAGTAAGATAACAGTATTATACTATAGCTTGTATGCTAGTATCAGGGCAAGTTAATGTTAATGTCATTTGAGTCGCGAGGTAAATCTATTGTTCGAACTACCGTTGTGATTTGTGTATTATAGTCACTCGTATTTCTTTATTACCGTGAGTAAATATAATTAATATAGTTCCCGTAAATTGAGTGTAAGTACATTTTAAATAATAACCTGTATGTTCACCAATACATCACTACATATCTTCTGGAATCGAGAAAACATTCTTTGGAATATTTACTTCATTAAAGAAATCCGTTGAAAATAACAAACAGAAAATATCGATATTTTTCTCAAGCCCGCTTATCAATGATGTAAGAAAAACCGGTTGACACAGATAATGCAAATCAAAACACGGCGATAAAAGATAAACATTACAATCGTTTTGGCCTCCAGCATTCCATCATATTTTAACTTAACTACATCTAAGTATCTAGTTAATAAAACTTCAGAATTTTCTACTTACATTAGTAAAAAAACAACTCCCTCGAATCTATAATCCGATCACGTGTACACACAGAGAGCATCCATTAGCTTATCATTATCCATTTGGGGAGAGAACGATGTTTATTATTGATACACGTTTTACCCGTGACAGGGTGACATTTCCCTATTCTATGCGAGAACGCGGTGGGGGTAGGTAGGTGAATCGGAAAAGTCGCGGATAATACCGTAGCAACACGAACGTGCGTTGTCTTCTACGACCGCGGCCGGACTGATGTACACGGCAGTGATAACGCGCTGCGATACACGGCGACGCCTCGGAAAATGGAAATAATGGAAACAGGCAATCAGGAGATTACAATCTACGTCGGATAAAACGTGGGTGAAGAATTTCGGTTACAAATTGATCGGCCGCTGGAAAAGGTTTCGAATTTGCAAGTAATTGAAATAAAGCGACTCTACATTAATCTCATAAGAGGTTTACGAACTAATTGTTTATTGCAATGCAGTATAATCAATTGTTTTAAAAATAGCGTAGATTACAAAAACGATCTACGTCAAGCATATAAGGTATACCAAAAAGGAACGATTAAGGTAAATCAAAAATTTCGTTGAAATTTTATCAAAAACGAAAATCGTTGTAATCAAAATATTTGATTGCCTATAAAGCTAGTATTAAAATAAACGAGGCAATTAAAATGCCTTTACATAAATTCCCCATTCAATTAATTTTAACATGCATCAGATGATAAGCGTAATTAATAACAAATAATTTAAATGGCTATTTAAATTGCATAAAATGATGAGATTTAATTAATTGCAGCTAATGTACTACAATTTATACTGCCATTTATATTGGCATAAATTATATTTAGACTTATCTATAAGGTGGACTAGTGGAAATTAGAAATCTTTGCCTATGGACATTTGCGACACCTGAGGAGTCGTCAATTCTTCGCCTATTTCATATATTTAACAACATTTTGAGAGTAAAATAAAGCAAAAATTCAAAGTTGTATCTGGCGGCAGTTTGCTGTTCAACTTTGGATGACACCACCGCTATACCTATTTTTACATTATAAAAAAGTACCAAGCGCTGTTTTGTTCTTTAAATGATATGCAAGAGGCATACATTTTGGTATCTACCCATCAGTGGACTCTAATCTTATCTGTAGGGTCTCAGTAGCAGGGGCTATTTAAGATTATGATCAAATCAGATGAAATAAAAATGATTTAGTTTGATATTAAAAGGGCAAATATAAAAAGCATTAAAATGTGTAATGTCTTCTTTTAAATAAAACTATTGCAATAAGTTTCTTCCATAAATTCCTGGATAGTAGTATTATATTATGGAGACATAGACAGCATGCATACTCCATAGTTCCGTGTGTCACATTGAACGCCACGTTCCAAATCTAAATTCAAAATAGAATAAAAATATTTGTAATAGGAATTTATTAGGTTTGATTTGATTGGTTATGTCTTTGTAATTTTTTTGTATAAATAGCAGCTCTTTTTGATAAATAAATTATTACGATCTGAGACCTCGTGCTATACATAGTAACCCCTCTACAATATAGCCTTAAGCAACAATAGCATTAAACAAATATTTAAAAAAAACTTAGAAAATATTTTACGGAAAAAATGTACGAGACGAATAGATTCTGTAATTTGTAAAATCGGTTAAACCGATTTATTTATGAAATTTAATTTTATTAGTTTTTATCCGTATTTTTACATATCCCCGTCTGCAGTACCTTGTAACATACACTTACATTATAACTTGCTTCAAAACACACTTTTACATAAAAGTTATAACACTTTATTTTGATCTTAAAATCTTCACAAAAATATACATATATGTTATTTATGAATAAAACATATATTTTTTTAAAGATCATGTTCACTACACTTTATTTAATAGTCATATTGTTGTTCACGTAGATAAGCAAGTAGTAGTTTAAAACTTATCTATAAAGCAATTGAATCATTTTACTCACAACTATTACGTACTTAAAGATTAGCCAAAACACTTTACACCTAACACGTATTTAATAATAATGATAGTCAGTGATAATGTAATGGTTGTAACTCGGCCTGTCAATAGAGGGTCCGAGGGACAAATCCCAAGCACGCAACACTGATCTTTCTAAAATGATGTACGTATTATATATTAATCGTCACCGCTTTACGGTGAAGGAAAACATCGTGAGGAAACCTGCACACCTGAGAGTTCTCTGAAAAAAAAGAGTTCTCAAAGGTGTGTGAAGTTTACCGATTCGCACTTGGCCAGCGCGATGGACTATGGCCGGTATCTCTCAGAATCTGAGAGGGAGAATTAATAGGTTGACGACGACGTAATTAATAATACAACTTCTATATTATTTAGAAAAAATAGTTTGTCTTTATTGAGCTCATTTTCTATGTTTGCTAAAGTTTTTTGGTTTAGACGTATAATAAAAAGACCTCTATTTTTCTATGATGATTGTGATTTAATTTCGACTGCTACGCAAATCCTACAATAATAATATAGCTACTTTGTACCATTTATACTCTAGTCTTGTTTCCTTTAACCCGAAGAAGCGATACCATGGAGGCATTTGTTTAAGCGTATTAAGTTTCAGTATCATTAGAGAGTAAAATCCTAGTAATACGGGAATACCCATTATCTTTTTATATGGCCGTAAAGAGGATCGGATTCACTTTACCTTTTACGACTTGTTAGCGTCGCGTTTGAAACTGTACGCCTATCCTTTGTTACCCTGGTATAAGTACAGATTTAGGTAAAAAGGAGATCTATAATATAATACACCTGTAACCATACTAGTTTCAATCTAATAACAAAAAAGTTTGGCACGTTGATATAAAAGATATTTTCGTTCCATTTTCAGATCTATTTGTTAAAAAAATAACAATTCATTTCCAGTCATGAAGCAATAAGAGCAAATTAATAATTTGCTGTTATTTTTGACTTATTTGGATAATAAGGGTTGTATACCCTTGTTATCTTTTTGTTTCGTAGTGTACCACAACTACAGAGATTAATTTAAAAAAATATTTAGGAAATAATCGCAAATTAGATGGTGCGCAAGTATTATTTTGTTTAAGAAAAACTCTCAAATGAGATGGTGCGCAAATATTCTTTCGATCTCTTATAGGCCACATTTTATGCTTGTCGAAATAAAAGTTAAAATTGAAAGTTCTTTAATCGCCGGTTCATTACATGTTATTGTTATGTATCATTTAATAATCTTTTGATATTTATTTCTATTATTATTATTGGTATATTATTTTAGATAGGCACTGACTATATTTTTTTATATATGATTTTAGATTAGTGTTATCGCGAAATTTCAATCAAGTTCATAAAACCGCATATTATAAATAAGCATTTAATACTAAAATATACTGTTTCACATTCAAATAATATTCTCTAACAAAATAAACAATTCATTCAATATATTTAGTGTATCATCAAACACATTTCACGGTGCCCTTAAATTCGCACTTCGCCGTCTGTCGAGACAGGAAGGGCCGAAAATAAACTGGAACAAAATATCTCGAAATAAACTCAGACCTAGTTTATTGGTAGTTTCTTTGGGTTCTTGTGGAAGGAACGTTTTATTTCATTTTCTTGTAAGTCACCTTATTAATTAATGTAAGGTATAAAATGTTACACGTATAAGAAGATAAACAATCTGTCTTATGTTCATGTACTTTTGTTACTATTTTTTTATTGTTATAGGATTCTTTGCGTTTAACAGATTATCTACAATCTATAGAACATACTTTCATACAGTTTATCTTGATACTGATGTTTACAAATATAATTTATCTCTTAAATAAGCCAACCAAATATGGTTGGCTTAAATAAATATGCGAAAGATATTTTATGTGAAAACTGTATGGAGCGATTTGAATATGCAAAAAAAAAATAACGTTACTAGGTATTGGCAGTTGCCAAACATGTTGAAATAAAATCTTTTTGTAATATCTAACTTAATTACGCTTGATTCTTTTACTATGAATATTCATCAAATAACTTTTAGATTGTAGCTCGACTATAATATACTTTGTAAACGTTTGTTTATAGCTAACGACATTAAACGTGACAGTCGTGTGTCGTGGCAGTCACAGAAGTATTTCCCTATACAGTACAACCGAATTAATTAATTACAGTAACACTACTAATCAAATATGCAAATCGCAAAGACTGCGATGGGCGGGTCATATAGAGAATGGATAGTGCAGTCAAAACCATCAACGACTGGACCCCGAAAAGACCGAGAGGAGGACCTAGGAAGTGCTGTAAGGACTGTGTGGAAGAGGATCTCAAGAACATGGGGAGAAAAACAGCTTGGAAGAGGGTAGCAACGGATAGAGCGAAGTGGAGGGAAATCGTTGAGGAGGCCAAGACTCGCAAAGGGTTGTAGCGCCGTAGGAAGTAAGTAAGTAAATAAGTCCATTAATTGAGCATGATTATACGGTATATAACATCATGCTATGTTTGTGTTTGCTTATGTAATAGCGGGTAAAACCGCGGCTGCTAGTACCGCCACGCAATTGCCAAGACCCAGAAAAAAAACCCAAATTCATTATTGAGATATTTGTTTGTAATCTTTCCACCACGCAGATAATTTACCATAATAAGATAAGGATAATTAAATATTCGTACATGTTTCTTTGGGGATAGTTACTTCAGTTTCAGAAGAAACTGTTAGAGTCGAATGATTGATGCGTGTTCCGTAAACAATTTCCGTAGGTGTTATCAACGAAGCTCTGCGAGTGTGAATTGGAGCAATTATCTCCATTTCCCGATCGTGTGAGCAGGATTGAACAGGAGCGGAAGGGACTGCAACAGGAATAGAGACCTAGAAAGTTATTAAGTGAAGGGGCGGTTTAGCCGTTAGTTAATTGCTTAAACCATTACGTTTAATGTTTTACTCCTGGGAATTGGTGTTTTTTCAACATGATAGGCGTACGCCATAGTCTATGTTAGTTAAATGCAAATACATAGATTCCACACACTTTTAAGAACTTATTTAGGAAGTTTGAAATGTGTAGGTTTCATCTTGATGCCATCTAAACGTGTGAATTATTTCCTGCATATACGAGTATGTCCATTTATTTGATACGCTCTATAGTCCAAACGGCTTGAAGGATTTTGAGATATAAAATGTCTTGTGATTCGCATCCATACTTGGTGACACAATCAAAAAAAAGGTGTTCATATAACAATATTAGCATCAAAAATAAGCGTGTAAAAATACCCACAAGGTCATATTTTGAGGTTCTTATGAAGAATCTATCGAATTCCAACAAGCATGTAAAGGAGCTATTTTTTTAAAGATTATCTTGCATAAGTCAACATAAGTTGCCGCGTGAAAGTTGATTCACGGTCAGTATTTGTAACGTAGACTAAGCTAAGGCATAAAAGAGCTATAAAATGGAGACGTATCCTCGAGACAATATCGTCCAGCCGTGGTGACCGCGGAATTGAATAAATTGAATCCAATATTCAAGAGCCGTAAATCTCAGAGGAGATCCTGTGTTTTCTCGAATCGGATACCTACTATATTCGTAGATTTACATCTTGAGTTCCAGGATCTATTAGGTACGGAAGTTGTGTGAGGAGGAAAGGTAATTTGGCTTTTATTCTGAATGTACTTTGAGGTTCTGAATTTTGGAGCGTTTTTTGTGTTATTTATGACTTAAGTACCTATTCATAAATTTAGAAGATTTAAAAGAACCTACCACCGCCACACGCTCTGAAATTGTAAAACAGTTCTTCAGTTTAGTGAAAGGGTTTGGATGCCGCCCTACTTACAGATAAATTTCCACGGATTCCATAGGTTCAGATATCTTTGGAGTTCTGAAGTAAGCATATCCTATATACGCTATAAAAGTACCTATACTTTGTGATAAATTAAAGATAAATAAATCTTATATAAAGTAACCTACCGAAATCCCTTTTCGTATGTGTAACCATAGCCCTAAACGTTTTTTGTCTAATAAATAATATACATCATATATTACGTATTTATGTATTTTACGTTACGTATTCATCATACAATTTTTGCTTTCACTTCGATTCATACAGTTTCAAAGTAATGCATATGAAATTTGTATAAAATCCCTTTAGAACAATTGTGCGACACCTATATAATATTCAAGGATCTTATTATCTTATATCTGAAGGTCACGACATTCGCCTGCTCTGCAATGTCACAAGAAAACTGTTATTTGAATATTATCAGAAAACTTGTTACGAGAAAATCCCTAAGCGATAAGAGAAACTCGATTTCATATTTTCGTATAATTTTGAACATTCTATAGTTCTTGTATTGTTATGTTTAGCAGCATTGGACCAAATTTATCCAATAAGCTTACAATGTTCTTTAAGTCCAATACAATTACCCTCCCTCTAAAGCAGTCGGGTATTAATGATTATTTGCTGTTACTGCCACTGTTTTTTTATCGGATTGAAGTAGTAAACGAGCACGCTGTCCGCCTGATGGCAAGTGGTTACTGCCGCCCATAGACATACGTAAGATACTTTATATAGAACACGGGTTCTATCTGCAGTCGATCACAGTTGCGTTGCTACTCCCAAGGACTGATTTGGTCGCTTCATATGAACGTGAACCGGCAATACCCTTCCAACGAAACGCAAGAAATGCTTTACATTAGAAATAGCTGTTTGTGGTATCTCTCCGTTCGAACCTTTTAACCTATAAGAATATTTAAAAAAAATGTACTGATAGACAATGTACTTGGAACGATTTTATAAAGTTTGTCGTTCTCGTGCCCATTGCAAGGTGTGGCCGAAAACGAAATCCTAAAAAACGTGTTAAATTCTTACTAAAGGTAAAGCTAAGATCCCGAACGTGTTAAATGGTAGACTTTATTGCTAGGAAATATAGCATTCATAACTCTTTATAGGAAATTTTGTAAATAGAATAAAATGTTATATGAAAAACTCATTTTCTTCTTCGACTTTAGATACATCCCCTACTGTATACGAACTTGCGTACAGATGTCCATTAGTTGTAGTACCTAAAAACTTACCAGGTGGAGTGCATGCTCGTTTGCTACTTCATTTTTATAACAAAAACAACAAATATTTCTTAAAGCTTCAGCACAAAAATAAATTCAATAAAGCACCAATTTTTATCCAGCGTAGGTAGGTATATTTTATATTTACATGCCTCATGTCCCTGATTCTCATGTCGTGAGAAAACAGATGCAGCGGATAAAAAGCCGAGACATGGTTAATCGCCGTGCAGCGTGATAGGTCGCTGGTACCCCAGCTTCGACCCACTGGTGCCATGGCCCATTAATCTCCAGCTAATTTTATCGGTTACGAGATTAGAATGTGAGAGTGTGATTTTAAACTAGTAATATTCTTAAAAATATCTATTCAAAAACCCCAACTGCTGAAAACGATTTTTTGTTAATAATGACATATTTACGGTTATGACGAACCGCGTGGCAGAGCTGTCACCATACCGGTCTGACACGTAGTGGGTCCCGGGTTCGATCCCGGGCCAGACAGAAATGTGAATGATGAGCTTAGATATCTTTTCTGGGTCTGGGTGTTTGTGTATTCATCTTTGTGTGTACCCATGGCACCCACGACACAGGAGAAAATCCTACTGTGGCGCTATGAGTGTAGAAAGTTTTTTTTATTTAATTTAGCGCCTTAATTTATATGAGTTTTTATCAAAATAGGCAAGTAAAATTATCATAATATGGTCTGTTTAGTAGCCTTTATTTGATACCTATAATGTCATGATAATAAAAAAGTCGTTCTTCCCCTCCCCCCTCCTCTATTTACGGGCGCCATTTTTTTAATTATATAGCCTATGTCACTCTGCTAATTGAGATCTATTTAATGATATATAATACGTCCCAATCCGTCGAGCCGTTTTAGCTGTAGCGGGTGCTAAAGAATTTGATGTACATACGTACATATATACATAGGCTCGAAAAACATTACTCTCCTTGTGACGCAGTTGCGTAAAAATATAATATAATAATAATACAAGAAAGATAAAATTTTCTTACAGCTCATATTCCTTTTGTTAATATTTTTTCTGTATCTAAAAATGTCTCTTACATAGAGTTTCCTTTATTTTCTTCGCAATCTCATTTCTTAGTCTGTCTGAGGTAGGTCAATTATTCACTCTGTTGGTTCATATGAAAATGCATTAGAACCCACATCTGATTTGCATGTTTTAATATTACTTTTTTCTTGCTTGATATTTTACTATGTCGCTTGGTTTAATATTTTTAACTGACTTCTAAAAAGACGGAGTTTACTCAATTCGATCGTCCCTCAATGTATATAGAGTCGTCGACTAGATATGTATATATACTTTTTTATGTGTTTTCGCGGACAACTTCTTCGTTTATGAACCGATTTTCATGGTTCTTGAACTCCGCAACGGTTTACAGTAGCAACCTTGTGTTGCCACTAATAAAACAGCAACATTAGTGTTAATAAACACAGTGATATTACCCATATGAATACAAATAATCAAATATATCATCACTAAAATGCGTGATTTTTTTTTAAACAAAAATATAAAACCTCATTGTATCTGTATGCCATAAAAGCTAAAGTACATACACAGTACATATTTGTGAAGTCGGCGTTCATATACTCGTAGGATATATGTAGTTTCGTCATCGTGATCTAGCGTAGTATGTTGAACGCCGACTTCGGGACTATGTACCGTGGATGTATTAAACCAACATTATATGCTCAAGATTTTAACTAATATGAAATGGCGTTGTATGACATGATGAAAAAACTAAATAATTTTAAAAATCTACAAATACAAAACTAAATAAACATTTTAGTTAAAAGTAATTTTGAAACAGTCAAAGCCAAACGACGTAGTTAACCCAGTGCGGTTACTTTTTTAACCACCGGATTTAGATGAAAAGCCTCTATAATTACTGAAAAGTACTGAAACCTCTTTATCCTCTAAAACGAAACTAAATTGCTACGTGCACAACGTTTCGTAAGAAGTGGATGTCGTTAGAAATTTAGCTCGAATACAAGAGACTATTTCGTGATGACAACGAAGTTACAGATCGGTCCGAATCCGTTTTTGCCCGAGTCTGTTTTTTTAATAATTTTCGTGGTAGAACTCTTTCTGGTTCGACCCTTGAAGCACCACTGCTATACCTATTTCTATCTAATGAAAGCAGCGGGAAGCACTGCTGTTTACTGCACCCTTCAGGGTGTGGCGATTAAGGAGGTACCTAATAAGGGGATATACGTATCCAAAGCGTTCCTCCCTAGTCCTGAAGAGTAGCAATACATACACACGTATAAATCAGAGGGCGGCCTGTACGCCTATTTCCTAAACGTTATTTGTAATCAATTCGGCCCAAATTCGTAGCTTAGCCCGTCGTTTCATGCACTGCCTACTTTGCATTCCTTTTAATGACCTTAGGGTTCCGTACCCAAAGGGTAAAACGGGACCCTATTACTAAGACTCCGCTGTCTGTCCGTCTGTCTGTCTGTCCGTCAGGCTGTATCTCATAAACCGTGATAGCTAGAAAGTTGAAATTTTTACAAATGATGTATTTCCGTTGCTGCTATAACAAGTACTAAAAATTAAAAATATACATATATTAAGGTGGGTGGTCCCCGTACAATGAACGTGTTTTATATAAATAATGGTACGGAACCCTTAATGCGCGGATTCGACTCGCACTTTGACGATTTTTTAAATGGAATTTACGAAAAAAATATCGATAATCGATTTGTTATTAGATACTTAGATAGATACCCTCTAAGGCCGCCAATCTTGTCCCAATCTATTTTCGGATCGAAATTTCGTAGTACAAAATATATCTAAATGTTTGAACAAAAATACGGACATCATGGTTACAGAGTAGACCTCTATATGAACTTAACGATGGTTTTCATGAATAAATTATGAATGTTAATGACATTTTAAATGCTTATGATTATGTCATGTTGAAAATGGATCTTGTAATAAGCAAAACTGTCTTGCATTTGTAATTTAATATAATAACATAATTTTATATAACGTATGTAGTTTTATGTAGTGTAACACTAAACGTTACAATGATGAATTATTAATGATATTATACTGTACCTATTATATCATACAGTGCACACAATTATAATTTACACTCTAAAGAATTCCTTCCTTTCTGATTTTAAATACGCGCTTTAAAGGACACGTTGCTCCATAATTCCCAGTTAATAGCAGTTGTTGAATGTTGTCGAAGACTTGAAAACCGATGGGATCAAGATCGTCTAATCTTTACCTACCGTGCCTGATGTTACGCAGACTTCTGTTCTTCACAAGTGGTTTAATAAAAATATTATGATTTTGTTTTCTATTATATGAAATCTATAATCTATATATTTAAGTCGTAGTAACGTAGCTGTACTATAAAAAAATCTACAGAGAAACAAAAAAAAGTGTGCGGTGCCAATATTTCTAGCGTGAAGCAGTTCTTGCGTTTCGTTGGAAGGGTGTGGTTGCCGGCTCACTTTTATATGAGGCGACCA
>DWNE01008147.1:0-11727 GCA_018249875.1 Cecropterus toxeus | reverse complement strand
CTTCCGAGAAGCGCTGGATTGAACTCTATATTAAAAGCCTTTATTTAACCCACAATGTTTGTATGTAAGTATGTTTGGGTCAAATCTTGCAAGCTGAATTTAACCCACTTCTCAATGCCCGATTCAGCTGAAATTTTTTGTCATTCATTTACACATCAGTTTTGAGAATGTAGGTACCAACATGTGTTTTTTTTTAATTTGTACACATTTTATACACTTATTGATATGATGTATTATAAATTAATAAAATTAGTAATTCGTTGCAATATCAATTATCATTTACTTTATTTAACAGTGGAGGAAACATTACGAGACTTACTACATTACACAACTCTACATGTAGGTATAAATTTAATGTACTTTAATTCTCATTATAAAGAATGGCTAGAAATGGGTTCATAATACTATAAAACCAATCGCGCTGGATAAAAAAAAAACAAACACCCAGACCCAGAACACAAATCTAAATTTATCACTCAGATGTCTGTCTGGCCGGAAATCGAATCTGGAACCCACTGCGTGTTAGACCGTTATGTTGACCGCTACGCGGGTCGTCAATAGATCCCAACATAGATTTATATAGATACCTATCATCCTTGTCGTATTAAAATGCGCGGTGTGTACCGCCAGTCCATTGTTTTTCGTCCGAATTCGCTTGTTTTAAACTGCGTGCAAATTTGCGTGTCACTCGTGACCATGTTTATAATTCCCTTTTGTATGTAAATGTTTCAACATTTCGTTGCAATAAGCAAACTAGTTTTATTTGTTGGCGAATTTTGCAAATAACCGTCGACATTTGTGTAGATTTTTAGACGAATCAAAATTCATTAAATTAACTAAGTACAATTTGGCAATAGTGTTACTTGTGTTTTTTAACTCTTCTATATCTACACCAAGCTGTGCCACGCGGTTTTACCCGCTACTACAAAAGAAAGAACAAACAACATATATGTTATATAGCCTACAGCCTCCCTCAATAAATTCAACACAAAAATATATTTTTTAATCGAACCAGTAGTTCCTGAGATGAGCGCGTTCAACCAAACAAACTCTACTGCTTTATAATATTTGTATAGATATTAATAAGACAACGAGACTTTTCTAGAGTGAAGCATATTTTTGCTTTCCGGTGGTAGGGTGTGGTTACCAGCTCACTTTCCTACGAGACGACCATCTTAAACCTCGGGAGTAGCAACGCGCATGTGATTGACTTCAAACAAAACCCCCGTTCTATATAAAATTGCTTACAGAATTACTTGAGCTGTATGCTCCTTTGCTTGTTTAATCTTATAAAAAATTACATGGGTACCGTATGCCATAGATACTAAAATCTCTCTTTATATTGTTTTTTATTTACGTGTGAAAAGTAATCACCATTCTAAATTTAAGCTGCAGTAAACTACGTGTACTATATTTTTGGTAATACCATTTGAAATGATCAACGTTATAGTATGAAACGCCGCATTAGGTACCTATATAGGTCCGCAGGTACACAAATGTAAAGCTTAAGCCTAACTTGACTGACAGTGATCTAATTATTGTATCATAATTCAGCCTAAATTAGGGCCATTGAAACGGAATATTTAACATGAACTTATCAAATAAATAAACAAACATAGTGAATATTACAATATACACTAATTTATTACTGTATTAAAATATAATGGCTAACCATAATTATAATTATTTAAAATATAATAAGATTTTTTTTTTTACAAAATGTACAATATCTACAGGCATAAATCTGATCCTGTGAGATGTTACACTACTTGGGTACTTTGTTCACTAATTGTGTACTTGTTCACAAGTGATTCGGCAGGCTTACCTATCAGAATCTTGCTTTTACGCTTGTATGATACGCAATGGCACACGCCAAATTACATTAACTATATAGACGGGAAAGTTTGAGTCGTAATGCCTTATTAAATCACTGTCCTATGATCAAAAAACCTATATAAAATAATATAGATATATCTCTGCCAAGACAAAAAACATACGAAAATAACGTAATTGGTGAATCAATCCATTAAAAATATTTCTTAAATATAGTTAGGTGTAGATAGGATTTACTGTTCATCTTATGTGTACCCATAACTGATGATATGAGTGTACAAGTATTAGTATTACATAGGTGAATACCCTCATATCTACTGGATTAAGGTTTTCAGATATGATATTGGTTAGATTCAAAATAGATCTATTCAAATAATTGATAATTTATCATTAAAACAATTTTACAAATCAAAGTAATGGTTCCAATAAATTATAAAACGTGAGCTGAATGCACAAAAGAAATTTAAAATATCATTAAAATAAATAAAATTACCTTTGTTTTACTTTATGTTTTAAAATGTCTATACACTAATGATTCACATAAGTAGGTTACCCAGTTCTCAGTATGCTTGTAATCCTCTTTGGCCCTTTAACCTACTTACATATTATTTTTGTCATCGTTTCTTGTAATAACTTTTTCTTTAAGATATTTAAGCCATTCGTTGGAACGAAATGACCTTATCCAATACTTAAAAGCCAGGCTGGAATTTGCATGCAAAAGCTATAATTTTTGTAAAAAAATGTAAAATTTTCACTAATGATAGATAAGTAAGACCCTTATTACTTTTGTCTTATTATTCGAGTACCATAACAAGTCATAAGTTCATAAGTACTAATATTGTGCGCTTAAACGTTTCTTGATAAAGCTGGCTACTCTAACCATGTGTTCTTTATTTTTGGGGATAACATCTGTGACCGGCCCTTTTTTGCGGTTAACATATCCGTTAACCACTTGATATAAAAACTACAAGTGATTTATATCAGGTAGGAAATTTAATACAAAAAATAGCCTTGTTTTTTCAATAGCGCCGAGATAATAGATGGACGAAAAAAGTCGCTACGAAACAGCTACGGATGTCGTAGCGGGGTCTACGCTACAAATGGATAAATATTTCCTGTAATTTCCTCATTCCGCGAAACAGTGCTTTCTAACAAAAGCTCGGGCGAGGAGACAGTAAACAAAATGGCGTATTTAAATGGGCGGCAACTGCATTGTTGGGCGAGCGTCTCATCGATACCGCTCGTGCTGTCCCGCTCGCACTCACCAGCTCTTCACTTCGCTCTTCATTCACGACAGGAACAATGCATTAAAACTTTAATAAATACGCTCAAAAAGTTATCTTACTGGCTCCGTTCTAGAGTCCTATTTCAGGTTTAACGATAGCATACCAGCTGTATCACAGTCGATACTAGACATGTGAAACTGTTGCACATTGTTCCGTCCTTTTCTCTCTGAGCGCGCGAGATGTATTTTTATATCTGCGTCTCTTTCCCGCTCGCCTCCTGAGAAGTAATGTGTTGTTGCTTGTTGTGATATCTCCAAAATAACAGGGAAGTACTCGGTACGAAGTTGTCATTTGTAACGGTTTTGCTGAGTAACGTCAGCAAAAAAGAACTACGATAACGAAACGAGAACGAAACTAGGAAGTAGGTGGCACAGAATATAATAATTATAGAAGTAAAATAATATTCGGATTCTAAAATACGTACCTATACTTCATATACTTTGACTTTTACGAGTACATTTACATAAAAAAAAACAAGCGTAGTTACGCTTTTTTATGTTAATGCTAATCAAACAATTTTATTGTTTTGTCAATTATTAAGCGAAAACATTATAAATGCGGACTTTAATGTTTTGTATGTTATGAATATCAATATCATGCAATGCAGTCCACAGTTCTCTTTATATAGAGATCTTACAGGAAATCAATTCTAGGTAACAATTATCATGCACTTCTTATACCATACGTAATTTAATTAATCGTGATATTATTTTAGCAAACAAGAATGATTTTTAACATACCCAATAAAAGTGTTTTAAGTTGTGTAGTAGTTTATTTGCAATCAGTACCGATAGCCTCAAGGCAGGGCGCGTGGAGTTGCGAAGCCGTCGGAGTGGGGCGTCGCTAAACAAAAACACGTATACAAGGAGCGCGCGCGCGGTGATTGGCTGCAGCGCGGCGGCCCCCGCCCTCGGCCCGCCGGCCCGCCGGCCCGCGCCGGCTGTCGGCCTGGCATCACTCGCGCTCCGACCTCCGCGCCGACATGTGCAGCGGAGCTGAAGGAGGCCCTTGGCCATTAAGCAAAGACGCACCCGCTGTCACCGCCGCGGCTATCGACCACTACAGACTCCAACTTTACAACTATGCCGTCGCTGAGAGACTACGACTTTACCCACCGGCGGTGCCGCCTTGCTACGGACCGTACGCGCCGCGACTCGCGCTCTCCATGTCCCTGCTGCAGCAGCGCGCTCTGCAACCCGAGGAGCCGAAGCCTCAGCACAGTTACATCGGCCTCATCGCCATGGCTATTCTTAGCTCACCGGAACGAAAACTGGTGCTCTCCGATATCTATCAACACATCCTCGATAACTATCCGTACTTCCGCAGCCGCGGGCCCGGCTGGCGGAACTCTATTCGACACAACCTATCGTTGAACGATTGCTTCGTGAAAGCGGGAAGATCTGCAAACGGAAAAGGACATTACTGGGCCATCCACCCGGCAAATATCGAAGACTTTCGGAAGGGAGATTTCAGGAGACGTAAAGCACAGAGAAAAGTGAGAAAACACATGGGATTGGCCGTGGACGACGACGGAGAGGACTCTCCGTCTCCGCCGCCACAGTCGCCGCCTCCGACGGCGTTGCCGCTTCCTTTTTGGGGCGCCGGCAGAGTCCCCGGCGGAGCTCAGGCCCGTAAGAGACAATTCGATGTGGCATCCTTGCTGGCTCCAGATGATGCGCCCGAAAAACGGGTACGCCGAGATAGCAGTGGTGAAGAGGAAGCGGAAGAAGACATAGACGTGGTGGCGAGTGATCAAGAGGAGAGGTCAAATGAAGACGAGGTTCGAGTGCCGTTGGCTCCGGCCGCGCATTACCCGTTGCTGGGCGGGTGGTGGCCGGCGCTGGACCCTGCGCTGCTGCAGCAACTGCGGCGGCACGCGGCGCCCGCACACTCGCCGCCCAGCCCCGCCGACCAGCACCACCCACCGGACACGTAAATGGATCATTATGTGAGTGCGACGTGTACAAAAGTGTAAATTCAGTATTAATATTCCGACGGACAAATTCTAATAGGTGTATAGTGAAGTAGTACTATAAAGTCATGAAGTAAAACAATATAACTTGCTCTTGTTCTATATCAGAATTGTTTTCCTATTTATGTCAGTGTACCTGTAGTGTATATCTCGTTGAAATATTTCAGCGTGATGACATAAATTTTATAACGTTATACGTTCTGTAATCTCTACGCTGTTCTTCCTTCTATCTTTTCTAATCTGTAAATTATTGTAAATGCAAACATGATTCTATTTAAGAGCTATTATAATAATAATCGTTCATAGTACTTACCTCTACTTAATAAAATACATCTAATGGTAAAGTCTGAAAAACGACCAAGTGACTGTAAATATTATATTCTTAGAACTATTTGTATATAAATTAAAAGGTGTCTACTTATTGTTGTTATGTATCATGTAAACATAATGTTGTTTATTTACTAGATATCAATGGAATAATCATAACTATACGACAACTCTATAAAATCTCTAAATAAATAGAAATTATAAATTATTATATCTTTTATTTCTACATCATCTGCATAATGTTACAATTGACATTTAAACGCACATTTATAAAATAACAAACAGAATAAAATAATATAAATATAATAATGGAATCGATAGATTATAATAATAGTTTGGTAGACGACATTCGACTTAAACGTCTAAATTAAATAGTTTTTGTGTCAAAAATCTTGACTTTGAATTAAGAACAAACTTCAGATTTATTTATCTGCTTAATTTATAAATAAACGTTAATTGATTAACTATTATTTTAGAAATGTTGCAGGTATTTTTTAAATATATTTTTTTACAATCTGCTCTCTATTGATGCTATTAACTTCACATTCATATAATTATTATATATCCATACTACTTCTGAGCACATGTTTTCTTTAGTATTAAGTTACAAAAATAAAATAATGTTATACCATGGCTTTTCATGTTGCTCTAGTAGAATTTAGGGAACTAAGAGTGCATTAAGGAAATCAAATAAATTTATTTGTGAAGTAGGTACCTTATTCACTATTTCTAATTTAGGTCGCTTATTCTGGCCATCGCCTCGCAGAATATCTTGGGTAAATCTATACACATGTAAACATAAAACAATCAAACAATAGTACTAATGTAACAAATAAGGCCTACGGTAGGTATGCTTATAGGTAAATATTTAAGAATTTTCCACCCAGAACTTCGTCCGTACTTTGTACACAGTTCCACGTCGGAACTACATTTAAACTTTTTACAATAAATCAATTGCAAACAGAAACTATAGATAAAAAACTACTCAATACATGTATGATATGTGTTTTACAGATACTTATGCGAATAAATAATCATCAAAAAACCCCGTTCGACCGTGTGCGGTCATCGTAAACACGATAAAAACATTGCAAAAAACGAATGTAGTACGTGCGATCATCACTCAACAATTTGTTTTACGGTCTTTTTTATTTTCAATGCGTGTCTATCAAGTACTTATATTGTGTCGGACTATTAAGTAAAACAAGCGTTGATAATCAATGAACGAACTACAAATATTGATGCCACTGATGAAATAAAAAGGTATCTCTTTGCAAACATATCTAGATGCCTAATATTCTAGTACCATATCAATATTTTACTTGGAAGCCTCTTCTATTGAGATTACAATTTTGAAAAGGGACATTTGTTGGAAATAAATATGAACAAGGTACAAAAAATTATATGTCGATAACTTTTGAAAATTCGACCACAAGTATTTTTTGTCTATCGCATATTTATTTTTAATTTGGTATGCCTTGCAATAGAAATATCTTGCATTAACATTTCTATTACTTAACATACTGGATAAATTATTGTACTTACCTAATATGACCACTTGTTTCATTTGCGTAAAAAAATGTAATTGGCACAACTTTTGACTGATTGGATCAATAGCAATAGTATTAATTAAATTCTGTAGTTTTGGTTTGACGCTATTTATTTAAAAGAAAAACAGGCAAACACAACTTAATTTCTAAAAATTAGAGAAATGTCTATTATAACTTATTTTCAATATCTCAAACATTTTATGCAAGTACGTATACGCAAACGCGAAGTAGGTACTTTCATTTATGTGTATTGTACTAGCTCATTCCCGTCGCTCATGTGTAATGTCATGTGTCATCTAGGTCATAAACTATCTGTACGTCAAATTTCAGCCAAATCCACTTTTAACGTGAAAGAGTAACAAGCACACATACCAACATAGTCACGAACTTTCTCGTTTATAATATTAGTAAGATAAGATGTCATCGTATGTATATTGACTATAAAACTCGCTTGGCATTACAACCATACTAATGAATGAATGGAATGAAGGAACATTTCATAATTTTCGTTAAAATCGCGTTGTTTGTAAATCGACTCATTATCTGCAGGTGATTAAGAAACCATTGTATTGTGTTACCGAAGTGTTTAACAAACGATAAATCGGTACATACTTAGAATCGTACGCAAAATACTATATAACAATAGTTGGGTGTAAGCAAAGAGGATTTTCCCACGCAACTTTTGTATTAGTGTAACTAAGTATAATACTCTTCGCGGTAGTGAAGTAATGTATTAGTATGATTCATATCCATTATCCGTTCTCATGTGAACATACTTAAATATATTTAATCGTTCAAGGAATGGTGATGCGGTGATTTATAAATTGGTTTTCATTGCCAGTGGCTGTTCGGAATTCTACTTGAGGTAGCTAAGAAAGTAATTCGTCTTATGTAGAGATTAGATTTATGATTATTAATAGTGACTAATTAAGAAAATACTCTTAGGTATATGACCTTAAGTTTTATTGGCTGTTTTAAAGTTATTAGTAAACGCAACATACCTAAATTAATCTAGGTATTAGCCTATTTCATAACAACTAATAAGTAAAAAAATAATATTATATATACAGAAATATGAATATTTTATTTTTATTCACATTTTTGTATACCTATATATTTTTTTCTTAATGCAAGATTTTACATACAGAATAATTATCAAATTAAGGATTTTAAGTGTTATAATTCTACCATATATTATTATACATTTATGTACTACCCATAGCTTGATTTAATTAAGTTTATGAAAATTATGTTGGTACGTAGTTACATTAACAATGGAAAATTAGAAACTATAGTATTTTATCTTTGTTTCACGCTTGCTCTCCTTTTTAAAGTAAGTGAGTTTATTAATGGGTAAGTGAAATGTAATAAAGAAGAAGTATAAATTGAAAGAAATATGATGAAACATGAAATACAATATTAAGTTTTTTAGTAAGTAAGTGAACGAAATATTTAAGGAACTCGTAAATAAGTTTCTTAGTAACGTAGTGAGTGAGAGTGAGTACCAAAATTATTTGAATTTCGGGCTCAAATTTCTACCGACTGAGTAGGTACCTCCAAGTATGCATGACCTCATTTTTACCCTAATAAGTTTATCTTAACCTTAATAAAATTGCGGATAGCTTGTATTCAACTTTACTTAGGACACTTTTAAGTTTGGAGTTGGGTTCAGTTTAGCTATGTGTGTTCATTCACTATTTGTTGCAGATAAAATTAATATATTTACGTCCATAGTCTATACTTCTGATGTATACTTAAACAAAGATGTACCTTTTCATAATATACACTACTTCTATGGACAAGAAGAAATTAAACTATTTTTTCTTGTCACTAGAAGTAGTTACCTACCTATGTACCTACCAATTTCCTGTCATTCTACACCAACTTTCTCACAAACCAAAATACCTATTTTAGATTCCATATCTAGTTACCCAACATTTGAATGTTATCGCGTTATCAGCTAGAGGTATTTAGTGGTAATCCGTAAAATCGCAAACAGGTTGCGAGTCCATAGGAAGGGATGCGTCAACTTCCTGACTCTCAATAAGGGTATTGTTGCAACTTGGCGGTTATCCCGGATTAGCCGCAGATAAAATCGACGAACACCTTTATATTCGTGTTTACATATCTCCTAATTGTCACTTTTACGTAAAATTGTGGTGACATTTTTGAATAAAGGAACTGAGAACTTTCGTGAACTGAGTGTCAGGATCTTATTTCGTTGGGTAATGCGAGGTAATTCGCACAATTTCTCGTTAAAAGCACAGATTAGGTACTTAATATTACATATTTAGGTTGGTAGGTTTTTCCAGGTTGTAGAACCAGTGTAGTTTGACCGGGGAAGTACCACCTTAGTTCATAGGAGTAGCACCACACCTGTGGTCGTCTTCAAATAAGACTCCTGTTCTATATGAAGTTGCTTACCTATGTCCATGGGCTGCAGTCACCAATTATCATAAGGTGGACTGCATGATCGTTTGCTACTTCAATCTGATAAAAAGTAGGTACGTTAACAAATGATTAAAGCTCATGCTTAGCTAGTTACTTCGTATTTGTTTTAGTATATTTTATGCAATGAAAGGACGAATTATATGGATGATTATATAATGAATATATGAGTAAAAACTTGAAATCTTTACAAAGTCATTAGCAGGCATCTTGTATGACTAATTATAACCAAAAAGTTAACCGTGGAGCATAAGTAAGGGATTTTTATCTGTGTGCTCAGTGTGCTATGGGATAACTAACCTTGGATTTGGAAAAATGGGAGATACTTAGATAGGTACTAAGATAGATTATATAATTACTGTGATGTAATATAAAGCTTTTAATTTGAAATAGTACAGAAAATGATTAACTCTTTTGGTCCTATTCATGTAATTCCTTATCTGGTACAACCTTAAGAACCTCTTTAATTTAACAATAACGCAATCTTATCAAGATTGGAATTTTAAGAGTAGGTACATAGATATACGTAATGAAGCTTTTATACAAAAATGTTTTCGGGAAAAATAACTTTATTTCAGAAGATTTAATGGCCCAATAAATCAGCACGTTTTATGAACACGATTTACGTGTATGTATTTACGAGTAGGTGTATCCAGAGGCAATTTTGTCCCAAATCCCAATTCGCTGTTTTGCTATTCCACGTAAAGTCAAAGCCGTGGCAAGTGTTGCTAATCGAATGAGCGCTAATGAATGGCTGACGCGGGTTCTGTGAGAGCATGTAAATGGGGCCTAATAGCCTTACAGGGCACCGGGTTCCGTCGTTAATGAACGTGCGTAGCGTTCGTACGCACGTCGCGTACTTACCAACGTTGCGTTGCCACTGAATATTTGAATTTCGCCTTCCCATTCTTTTTTGAAGTTATACTTTTTTAGGCGCGTTATGAAAAAATGATGAGAGTGAAATTTTAAGATTCGACACACAAAAGTTACAGTATGAAGTTGCAGCGGTTTAGTTACAGAATGAAGTTGCAGCCGTTACAGTCTCGAAACAAAAGCTACCAACAAAATAGAAATAGGACCTCTATTAGTCGCGCAAGTTGGCACCATCGTCGCCTCTGTTCACTGTTTTCATATTCATAGTATTTATCTACATGTTTCTGGTGTCTACATTCACACACGTGTTTTATTGTCGTATAAGTGCGATTTATATATGTATGTGCTGATAAATTATATTCAGAAGTGATTTAAATTCAATATTTTGATTATTTACTATTTAAATTATTTAAAAATATTTTTATCTTGATACGCCAAAAGAGTATAACTTCCAACGCGTATACATAAGTACACACACACCTTTTTGAGCGTATGTATGTAACATGACCATTATTTTGGCACATCCTAAACGGTTTGACGGATTATGACGTATGACATATCATTGCTGGGTCTGCTCTCAGAATGAGAGGGTTTTAGGCCATAGTCCACCGTGCTTGCCAAGTGCAGGTAGACTTCCAACACCTTTGAGATTTTTTTTAGAGAAATCTCTCAGATGTGCATGTTTCCTCACAATGTTTTGCTTCACCGTAAAGCAGTGATAATTAAATTCTAATACGCACATCATTTTAGAAAACTCAGTAGTGCCTGGGATTCAAATCTAGGACCCTCGATTGAGAGCCCGAGTTTCAACCATTAGTCTATTACTGCTCTCAAAAAGTATCTTAACTTGGCAACACTCGTCATGACATGCCAAATGCATCTTCAAATCGAATATTTGCAACACGATATAAAAGAGTGGGATTTGGCACTGTATTTCTGAGTCAACTTCGTTCCGCATTACCACCTATTTCTGTTCTAATAGAGTTGCTGTCATCTTAATACTTAGGGGCAGCCCTATCTAGCCCCTAGGGGATCTAGGGGAGGTGGGGGAAGGCGGGGCCTGTGCCCCGAGCGGCAAATGCAGAGGGCGGCAAATTCAAACCTTGCATACGAATGCGAAATTCATCATAATCACACAGTATTGATTTAACTTTGACATAACATCTGATCTGAAGAAGTGGACATACATATAAACAAACATACATACGCTCGAAAAACATCACCGTCCTTCTGATACAGTCGGGTAAATAGCACTTAAAATTGATTAATACCAAATAATTACATAGAAATAAAAGCAAATTATTACATTTTTGTCAGCATGCAGTCCACCTGATGGTAAGTGGTGAATACCCATGGATATATGTAAGCAACTTCATATAGAACAGGGGTTCTATCTGAAGTCGATCACAGATGCGTTGCTACTCCCGAGGACTGAGAT
>DWNE01008146.1:0-11728 GCA_018249875.1 Cecropterus toxeus | reverse complement strand
GAGTTATTTTTTGTTTATTTAGTGTCACAAATCTACCATTTAAGTTTTTGGTACGCTGTCATTTACACCCTGTATATTATAGCGCACATTTTTACTGTATCGTTGATTCATAGAAAATCCTTAAATCGTTAGAAACTTCCTCAAGTAAACTTAGTACTAAATACAATATTAATGAACAAACTCTAGTAGGTATGTATTATGTTCACTATTTTCATCAGCTAAAATATAATTTTGGCGAGCAGATTCCAAACACAACAAATACATAAGCTCATTATAAAAATATTTTTATATAATCATAAAAATGTCGTCTCCACACATCTTTGTCATACTATCAATAACACTCAAACTTCGCTAACGAGCAAACTATACTTCCGTATGTTTACTCGAACACAATGATCTAGTTGAGAAAGTGAACTGTTATGGTATAACATCCTTATATTATTAGCGACTAGCTGTTTCCCGCAACTTTGTACGGACTATAATGTTCCCAATATTATAAAGATGAAAGTTGAGGATGGACGGACGATTTTTACTGTTTCTCGACTGCACCAAAAGGAGGGTAATGTTTTTCGAGCGTATGTATGTATATATGTAAGTCCATTTCTTTGGCACGCGCTACAGGCCAAATGGCGTGACGGTTTGTGACGTATGACTTACCATTAGAATCGTTTCAGTTTGGAAAGTGACATAGGCTATATAGTTTTTAAAAATGGCGCCTGGAAATAATGGCCAAAAGGGGGACGACGACGATTTTCTTTACTATTACGACAATGTGGGTATCAAATGAAATCTAGTTAATATATCAATCTAAAAATATCATTATTATAATACTTTTACCTGACTATCTTGACTAAAACTCATATAAACGTTAGTTTAAATATAATCATTATAAACGAAAATTTAGTTTTAAGCAGCTAGTTTATGATCTGGATTAACAAAAGCGGGCGAAGCCGTGGGAATATGTTGGCACAAAAAAATACCAGCTATCATTATATCAAACTCTGTCATAATCATATCATGTTGTCAAATTTCATGGTACTTGCCTTTTGCTTGTACTAGTCTATGTCTTTATTACTTTAGCACTGTGATCTTTAAAAAAAATATCCTATATGATGGATGAGAGGGTTCCGTTGCATATTAAGGTGTGACGTCATCACTGTTATCCACGTCACTATTGTGGATTTTGTCAGTTACTGATGTTTCTTCCTTGAATGAAAACTACACAAGTTCGATCTTCCTTTATTATTTGGGCAGCGTAACAACGTCCCAGAGGCTTGTACCATCAGACAGCTTGAGTAAGAATCACCCTAGAGTCATCAATCCGGCCATATTTATATAACCGTCGGACGTAGTGAGAAGTGTTTACATCATTTTAGGTACAGATTTTTAGGTAACAAATCACAAATTATTGAAGACAGTTTGGAATAATCAAACAATAATTTCAGATTTTGTAATAGGTGAAATGTCACACGTACGCCGATATTTACCTATGATGATGAGGATATATGATAGAAGAGGTTTTCGATTGCGGCAAACGAATTAGGAGATGTTCAGGAAACCTTACATATGGCGCAGCACTAAGCTATCTTAAATCCTTTATTCCGGTGGTGCCTACGAACCTAAACCATCGAAGGGTTCAACCAACTTTAAATTATAAAGTAAAGTTTTAGCAAAATGTTTCTTTACACATACAAATTACGACAGGAAAAAACAGGAAAAAAATAAAACTCCAAGTGTGTCACATGTAATATTTTATTATTCTTTATTCTTTGGTCACAGCAAAATAGACGAAAATCCATTAATCTATAATTTCTCGAAGCTAGTAACATATAATTTCAATGTATCTACTTTTGTGGAGACAAACAGACAATTTCAAAACTACAATATTGCATCTACGGGGACATTTATATAATTCACATTCAGAATTATTTGAATACAACGACAACAAGATGGAATTATTTCAAATATGTATATCTAATAAATCATTCTATTACGTAGATATCTTTTAAGCATTAAATATAATATGTAGTACGCAATAGTTAGAGTCCCGAAGAATACATTATGTAAATAAAGTTAAGCAATATATATGCGAAATATGTTTCAGAAACTCATTACATTTGAAAAAAAGTTTGCATTATATTTTGCCGCAATACAATCCAAAATATATATTTCAACAATGAATCCAAAATGTTTTTGCATTTAGCCTAATTTTAATTAATTGACTTTGAAAATGGTCTTGAATTTTTTTTTTGAAAGTAGGTATCCAAAATATTGATTTAGATATAATTTTTATTTTTACTTAACGTAGTTAGAAGCTCAACGATATGGTAGGTCGCAGTTGGATATGGAAATTAAACTAGTTATAAAAACATTAAGACTGGGTTCACACGTTTCCGATTTTGATGCGATTTTCGATGTTTTTATATGAACGACTGGGATGTTCACAGGGTAAATTTTCTTGTACCTATGCGAAGATGAACGGCCGCATTTATTCATACGTTCATTAATTGTGCTTTTATATTGGTATCAAAGATCTATTTAGTAAAATGTGACATAGCATAGCGTCAACAAGATCGTATAATACAATGCAATACGGCAAATGAACATGTTAGCCATTCAAGTTAATTCGCTTTGCAACACAAGTCCAAATCGAGTATCCGACCAACGTCTTCAATTATTCATTTGATAAGATTTACTCTGGTCGAAACGTGTAAAGTAGTTCCGTGTGAATCCAGACTAAGCCAGCGCTCATAATTGCATTAAAATTATATCATTGGAATAATTGTACAAAATAAATATTTACGCAGCTTTAAAGTTATTCCAGAGAAATACACAGAAGTATAAAAAAGCTAAGTAGCATATTCATCTATATATATAATAAAATTCATTTGTAAATATAACCTAAGACAATAAATACATTTCATGATTAAAATTACATTTCAGATTTCTTAGCCGCTGTATTGCCATTGGTTAATTCCTTTGGCCTATTCACTTTATATTAACTACCCTTTCGTTCCCTAACTCACTGACATTCAATCTCTTACATAAATTCAATTCATATCGTATTAACATACCGACGCGTATGCTCATAGCAAAGACGATTACTAACCGCACTTTAAAGCTGACTGCTCATTGGCACTTGCTATTGAATAGTTGTTTAAGCCGCTGCCGAATTTGTTTACATGAGCGACGAGTGCTAAATGTTTTATTTTATTCAAAAAATATGACAGTCTACGAATTCGAATACACGTATAAATAATAAATAGTCGTTGAACAGTTTCACAGTAGGTTTGACGCTCGCGTTAATTAATCGCTAGCGCTAACAGTTGCTTAAGCGATAGTAACCAATGGGCAGTTAGCCTTAGAATTACAATATCGTAAGTGCCGATACCATATGCACACTTTACAACTGTAAGTTTCTGAGCCTAGTCCCTCAATTTTCATTAATGAGACATTAAAAATCCTTCAACGGAGTGTATGGTGATTATATGAAAGAGTGATTCTAGCACAAATGAGCAAGATTGGTAATTTACGGAACGCACTAATACAGAAGTTTGATCTTCATTGCTTAGCGTAGATTTATTAGCTAAACTATATTTTCATATATGGAGCTCTGTGGTGAAGGGCTCGAGCTGGATGCGAGCTAAATATTGCGTCAAGTATAGCTATAGCCTTGTCACAGATCTTTTTCGCTTCGCTTACCATATTTTATTTTCATATCATAGCTTATTTTCGACTACTTAGATACCTCGCTCTGGTATAAATTCACCCACGATGTTACGTTGAATATTACATTTTAGTATACTTTGCGCATATACTTAGCATTTACGTCATTGTAATTCTACCAGTGCGTCATTAGGAGACTAAACATTCTCGTGTAGTCGTTAGCAGACTCGAAATTCGATACCCTATCTTCTATTTTAAGATAGATAAAATATGTCAATTCATTGCACAAAATTCAAATACGATTTGATTTCGTCATTACATAATCATTCATATATTAATACAGTTATTAATATACTTAAATTCTGTTTACTTAATACATTCATATCAGATTTTGACCTCTTAATTCTTTCTTATTTGACATAAATTTGGCAATTTGCATCGTATTCGTTACGTGTATTTGAGAGTTGATTTCCATTTTTGTCAAATAAAATAACATCGATTAAAACATTAACGTAGATTTTTTTTTTCAACAACACTTACATTTACCCATAATTTAAAGCTATTCTGAAAATTGTTACATTTCAAGCACTTCTCATATAAGTACATAATAGCATAAATATTTTAAACACCAATTAAATATAATTTCAATATATTATCAATCATTGAGAAGTACCTATTCATCAATCAACGAAAATAATGTCACGAGTTCTTAAATCTACACAATATGTATAATATAAGAATATGGCTTCAACACAAATTAGAAACATTTCGAATCTACATATTTTATTATAGACAACAAGTATATTTGAATACATGCTATTTACTAAGTGTAATTGTAAAACACCAATACATGATCTACTTTATGTCCATTAGTATACACACAGTGAAAATTTTCACATACAATTATAAAATTTTAAATACTCATATAATAATTCAGCTAACAATCAAAATCAGTCGTTTAAGACTAGACATAGAAACATTATTATACATAGGTATGACCAAACTTTATAGCCGCTCAGAGATTGCAGTGCTTCGCTATGCTGTGTAAATTTGGAGCAGTGGTCGGCAACCTTCCCGGACACATGGCCACACAGTATAGATTTGAATAGCCTTTGAAATTTATCGATGAAAATATTGTCAAAATTTTAGATTTTTCATTTTTCTGGAAACAGCCGATTAGGTATTCTAAGAAGCTCTGCGGGTCACAAGGAGAAGGTCGCAGGCTGTGGGTTGTCGACCTCTGATTTACACGCATAAAGGAAGGAATCTAAAAATTTTTGTGTAAATATTTTTATAAGCATTTCTACACGACCTTGATGGTTTAATAAATGTGGCGTGCACTGCACTCTGTTTGTCTCCGACTACACATGGACAACTAACTGACGGGTTATTTGGCTGGAATTGATCACATATGCTTTGAAGCTTATGTACAAACAATATAGCGCGCGAATCTACCACGCGCCACTTCAAGCTTCTTGAATATTCTGAGCAGTCACAAAGTTTGGTAAGAATTACATTTAATGGCGATTCGGAGAACATGAAGCTCATTTCAATAGGAAATAGGACAAGCTTTAAGGTTCCGCGATGAAGAAACTGTGCGATACAAAAATAGATGTGAATGAAAATACTGTAGTTTAAAAATCCTACGCCATTTTGGCGAAAATCAATATGGAGGGTCCAGACCAGTCTTGACAATAACAAAAATTCCGTCATAAATATAAAAGGTATATTTGATATCAAATTTAGATATGCATTCTGTTAAAATTATGTATTATAAAACGCACCTCGTAGATATGATACTAAAATCATAAAAGGAAAAAAATGAAATGAATCTCTAAATTAATATTCATTTTTTACATAGATCGAGTTAATAGTAAATGGTGAGCAAAATTTTAGTGCATGTTACACATATATCGAATGGTGTGTTTGGCGTGACATCTACGCAAGAAGGTAAACAGTATAGAAAGTACACATATAAAAATAATAACAACAAGTCTTAAAGTACTTGGTCGGGAGTTTCTACTAGAATCTACAACTAGGGACAGGTATAAGCTCCGAAGGTGCACACTATACACATGATTATAAGATTCTCGGAAAGTTTACACAATATTCTCTCATGAGTAGAAGAATTACACAGTCTTTGTAATATAATATACATTAATACTGATGTTCTTACATCTTAAGGTACGCGACCTAAATTTCGACACGTTTATAAATAAAATCTTGACATTAAAATATTGAAATCTTTTTAAAATATATAATTTAAATATTGTCGACATTTATAATGGACGTTGGCGTAAATAGAATAAAAGCCACAGAACGAAAACTTTTAAACAGAACGTGAGATTAAAACATTCATTGCTCGGCAAAACGCAATTTTTGTTTCTTGACGAAATCAATAGCCAGTTTGTCGGTGGTGCGCGACTCCAGTATTTGCAGGATGGGATGATCTGAAAAGGCATGCTTTATTAAATATTTATAGAATTAAGATAATTATTAAACTAAGTTTACATGTAAATATTACAATACAAAGTATAATTAAAATTAAAAACTATAGAAAAAATAAATGGGCCGAATCTGTGCCCTGTGGCACAGCAAGTGTATCCAAGACACTAGCAGCATTACCACGCTGAATTGCCAAACTTATTTGTTGGCCGAGGTAAGCTCCAGCTCTTGGGTCACCAGAGGCGTCAATCAGGCGCGAAGACAATTCTTTATAAAAATGTTAAATTAATAAAGAAAAATATTCCTTAAAGATAAATATTTTTGTGATACAATTATTTGTAGTGTAAAAGCAGTGTTATAAATTCTGCTAAATTATCGTTTGGAAGTTGTAGTAAGTAAGATACGGTTTGATTACTACCCGAAGTACTACTAGTAGTGTCCCGTCTGCCTTATCGTTAGGCAATAGCTATATGAAAAAAAGATATCTACGCTGATACGCAGAATACCAACATAGTTCTCCGGGCTACCAAAGCATATCGTAGACCTCAGGTAATCCGTGAATAGAAGTGGCCATTTACCATCAAGCAGACTGCACTTTCCTTAGCTTCATATTCTACATAGTACGATTCTTAGCGATAGGTTCTTTTATTTTTGGTATTATAATTTCTATCACAATCCTATTACAGCGTGTAAGTATTTTAAGCACTTATTAATCATCCGACTGAAGAATTTACAAGTCGTTCAGTAGAACTGGGGTATTATAAAAGTTTCGAACTACACGCCGCTTACCATTTTACGAGTCTAGACTTACGATAGATTCTTAATAAATTTATGGACTCTACCCACTTAGGTGTATGTTAGCCTTAAAACACACAAAGTACTCTTTGCATTAATGACGAAATTGCTAAAATATGGTATCAAAGCAAATCTGGTAAGCTTTTAATGAATGTCAGTTTTACGAGGGATTCTCAAAGTATGATAGCCTACCCCTGGGGGTACGGTCAGGTTATTGTAGGAGGTACACGAAAATATGCGCGAAAATATATTTTTTTCCAGTCGCCCGGGTTTATGACTAGCAGTTGCAGTCTTTTCGCGACCCGTTTACGTATGAAATAATAAGCTTGCGCTTCCAACACAAGTGAGAGCTTGAACACAAACATCTGGGAAAGGCCATAATTAAGCTAGTACATCGAACTCCATGTTATACAACACGCATGATAGTGCACACGCAACCACTTTAATACAAAAGTGCTCCTATAATCGAGTTAATTTGCGAACGGAACAAGCCCACTCATCTAATTTATAAGGAACACATATTATATAAATATTTCTGTTTGCATACCTTGTTTCATAAATAGTTTAACTAATAACATCGTTAATACATTAATAAAACAAAAACCCGACTGCTTAAAACGAAATTTTTGTTCGTAATGATATATATTTAATTTAACGCTTATATGAGTTTTTGGCAAAATAGTCGAGTAGAAGTATTAAAAAATATATTTTTAGATGGGTTTATTTACTACCTTTTATTAGATACGCATATTGTCGTAATAGTAAAAAAATCCCCCCCCCCCCACTTTTCCTCTATTTCCGGAGGCCATTTTTTTAAATTATATAGCCTATTTCAGTTTCCAAGCTGAAACGTTACTAAAGATATGTCATACGTCATAATCAAGCCGTTTGGGCTGTAGCCAAAGAAATGGACATACATACAAATATACACACATAAACATATATACATACGTACATAAATACGCTCGAAAAATATTACCCTCCTTCTGACACAGTTGGGTTAAAAGGGTTGGAGTTGTTTAGAAAATCTAAAAGAGGTACGTGGAGCTTTAAGTTTGAGAAACTCTGCATTACATCGTTCAACTTCGACGTTTTGCAGACTCCGTTGTCAACTGATTGCTAATAAATAGATGGAATCGAACCGTTCCGATCGCATTTCTTTGTTCTTTACAATGGGTCTTCGTTAACTATTGTCTTCTAATGGTCTTAGTTTTTTCGATGAACCTTTGTTATTTAACTAATGTAACAATATACGAGTATTCAGTTTATAGCATCGAAATGAAGGTAATAAATTTTCAAAGGTCATAATATTTGTAAAAAAATGTTCTTTTTAATTTCATGTCGAATCAATATTGACCAATACTTGTTGACAAAAACGTTTATATGTATGTCTTTCCAGTACTTTGGCACGCGCTACAGTGCAAACGGTTTGACGGATTGTGACGTATGACATGTCATTAGATTCGCTTCAATTTGCAGAATGACATGGGCTATATAATTTAAAAAATAAGGGTGGAGGGACGACTTTTTTTATTTTCTCGACAATATGGGTATGAAAAGAAAGCTAGTAAATAGACCATTCTAAAAATTACAATACTCAACTTGATGATACCTCATGTAAAGCGTTTTTAATATATCATTAAGATCAAAAAATGTTATTTAGTCGGATTTTGTTTTATACTTTAACAATGTAACTACTTTGGGAAGCTGTATACAAAGTTAGCTAAGACTGCGTTGCTTTTACGGCGCTTGAAGTCGCTGTGCAGGTGACATTAGGTAATTGTGATAGAACTATTCGCGGAAGAACTTTGTTAAGACTGGCTTAGTTATAGTGTGAGAGATTACGTACCTACTTAAAGTCAATGAATGCGCTGGATACGTTGGATAATGTGTTGATTTCTGCATTGCCTAAATGTTGAAGATTAGAGAATGCCTATAGCATAAGATTTGCATTTGTTCCGTTGACTAGGTATAATAAATTAAATACAAAAACACATGTGTGAATGGGTTTTACAATATGGAAATAGCAAACGACGATGCAGTTGACCTGATGGTAAGTGGAAACTGTCCCACATGGATATCTGCAAGCCCAGAAAGACCAGTCTCATCCCAGGTAAGCTATTGATGCGCTATCACCGATGAACTTAAAATATATTCGTTTTTCATTTCAAATATTTCATGTCGCCAAATTACCTGCTTACTTGAAACACGCAAATTAATAACCGTATTTAAAGCTCTGAAGTAAAATACAGCAGCTTTAGAAAAATACCCGAAAAATACAAAAAATACAGTTCTAAAAATGAACGACCCGTGGTCGTGTATTTGCATGTGAAACAGCTCAACAAACAGTTCATGTTTTACGTTGCTGTTAGATGTTCGTGTTCGATGTTCGTGTCTATTGTTCGTGTTTGATGTTCGTTTTCGATGTTCTTGTTCGCTGTTCGTATCCGATGTCCGTGTTCGATGTTCATGTTCGATGTTAGTGTTCCTGTTATTGCGTGCGCACGTGACATATACATAATCTGTACGTACTGCGGTCATGTAGTTGCATCAGCGGCAGCTCGACGGGTCGCAGCGGGTCGGGCGGCGAGTGTCCGGGCACGCCGGGCACGCGCGCGAGCGGCACGAACGCCTCCCCGGCGAAGTCGTCCGCGGTCAACACGTCGCGGTCCCACACGGACAGCGCGAGGGCTGCTTGCGAGGACCGGCACGCCTCCAGCGACACGCTGAACTCGAAGCACTCGTCCCAAACCGGGTTCAGGGTTTTCTGAACATATGCAAATACATATCGCTGCTTTGCATGGAAATTAATACAACGCAAAGACGCTAACTATACAAGAAAGACGGGTAAAATCTTCGATCAAATATTTTGATCGAAAATATAACAACGCTTTTTGTTTTTGTCTTTTTTAATCAATAATGAAAAAAACGACTTAGCAGTTTGAATGTTAACCGCAGAAGGAATTTATTTCATAAACAACAGAGTATCATTATTTTTCAAAATGTTTCTACGGCTTTTGGCTTGGCGCCTTAAAACCTAACTTCATTAATTCGCGGCCATCTTTTTTTTTTGACAAAAGAGTATCGACATTCACACAGATACATAAAAGAACACAGGTAATACAGAATTACAGACTGTCACAGGCATAGATATTTTGATACAACCATCAGACTAACAAATAAAGTAGGTAAATATAAAAGTGAAGTAATAAAAATTAAAAAATAAAAACATTAACCACAGTAAAAACAGTGAAGTGAGAGCACCAAGTAATCAAATATAAAATAACATAATAAGGATATACCTGTATCCTTAAATAAAAAAATATGAATTTTAAATTATGCGATTATTCATGCAAAGCGATGTATCATAATTAATCCTTTTACTGGCCAATGCTAGAATATGAAAAGCGTGTTACATTTTGAATGCAAGAAAGAAAACAGGTAGTAACACATTTGTTAGAAAAGTAGCTTCATTACGTTTTAAAGATAAAGATAATATATAAACCGAATTGAATCGTCACAAATATTACTTTAATTATAATTATAGGAAATAAAAACAATACAAGCATTTTAATGCATTTAGAGTTAAATGTTATATACATTACCTTTTGAACATTGGTGCTTTGTTCATGGGCCTTAGGGAAGAGGCGTTTAGGGAGTAGCTCCAAGACCACGAAGGGATCGCTCAGCCCGTTGGGATCTAGCGGAATGACGTCACGGGCGGAGAGCACCTCCACGCACAGGGAGTCGTGGTTGAAATACACTCTAGTAAATTAAATTTATGGAATAAGTAATTTTATGAAGATTTTAAGGCGTAGCAACAAAAAATACAGTAGTGGTGAAAATAAAAATAAATATGCATTATTTTAACGCTTTTTACACTCACAGCTCCACACTAGGATTTTCTTGTGATGTAAGTGCCATGGACACACACAAAGCCAATATACAAACACGCAAACTCAGAACAGAATTCTAAATTCATCATTCAGAAATCTGTCTGGCCGGGGACCGAACTCGGAACCTACTGCGCACCAGACCTGCATGGTGACCGCTCCGCCACGCGGCCTTGCCGGGGTCGGTTACGTTTACCACGATAATGACTATCCCATGTGTCAACCCAGATCATGTTGTGATTGAGTATAATCGTAGGAACAGTCATTCACAAAGTTTATATACATAACTGCATCATATAGGATAATAACTGCTGTATCTTATGTTGGTAGCCCTAAATAAATAAATCATAAGCTATCTGTGCCCCAAATTTTAGCTATATCCGAATAGTAGTTTTTGCGTTTCAGATTAATACACACACACATACATCTCAAAAAATTTTCATGTTTTTATTAGTAAGAAATAATATTTTGACTATGTAAAGTTATTGCAAATCATAAATTATCATGGTTAAAGATAGAAGATTGCATGTAATAATAAAAAAATATATAATACAAGCTGTGCCACGCAGTTTTACCCGCGTTTATTAGAGAGCAATCTACTCGTATTTAAAACAAACAAACAAACATAACGTGATGTTATGAAGCCTAAAGCCTTCCTCGATAACCTCGAACCAATAGTTCCTGAGATTAGCGCGCGTAAATATTTTTGGGGGTTTTCGAAAATAAATATACGACATAAATTGAATACCCGCGTGGTCGAGCGGTCACCATACGCGCAGTGGGTCCCGGCTTCGATTCTCGGCCAGACGGAAATATGAATGACGAGTTTAGATTTCTGTTCTGGATCTGGGAGTTTGTGTATTCGTCTTTGTGTGTCCATGGCACCCACGACACAGGAGAAAATCCTAATGTGGGGCTATGAGTGTAGA
>DWNE01008145.1:0-11728 GCA_018249875.1 Cecropterus toxeus | reverse complement strand
TTCAGTAGATCCAAAGATTAGCCCCGACAAACTTACAAACTTACAAACTTTACCTCTTTATAATATTAGTATAGACATGATAACCAGAACACAGGTTGAACCATAATCGACAAACTTTTGTAATCAACGCAACTCCCGTAGCTTATTTGTAGCATCTCGCTACGTCGTAGCACCGTAGAGTATTTGTAGCATCTGTTCAAAGTAGATATCGAGCGCGTATTTAGCTTTAAAGATACAGGATTTTTTAATTTTTCTGTAAATTTCAAATTGGCGAGGACTAACATCTTAAGTTAAATTATTTAGTAAACTTAATTATCAAATTATTTTTGCTTCCAGTTGTAAAAGAAGTTAAATAGATTTATTTCAATTATAACACAGTCACTTAAACCTGAAACAAAGATTGAAGTATAAGGACTAAGTTGGAACGCCTCGGTTAAGTATGTCTCCCTTACCGCATCTTTAAGACCGAAACATTGCATTATTTGACACTGCTATTTTAAAGCATGTCTGACGAATTTATAACTGTCACTTGGTAATTTGTCAGGTGGTAGAACCAGTGTAGTTATTTCTAGTGTAAAGCAATTCTTGTATTTCGCTGGGAGGGTGTGGTTGTCGGCTTACTTATATATGAGGCGACCATCTAATCCCTCAGGAGAGGCAACACAACTGTGATCGACGTCTAATACGAGTAGAACCCATGTTCTACATGAGCTTGTTTAAAGAAGTCCATGGGTGGCAGTAGCTACTTACCATCAGGTGGGCTGCACGCTCGTTTGCTATTTCATTTAGATAAAAAATCGTTTCTTTATCGAGAAATAGCTATATGAATAAATTTGAAATTCACTTCACTCATCCCGTATTCTTCTCATCTCCGAAATGCTGTATGAATATTTCAAGGCTTTCAAATATTATCAGATCACGCTTACTGACCCGAGCGGTGCATTGTTGGTTATCATTGTCTGCACAACAATGAACGCGAATTGATAATTAACGAGGTTAGAGGTGGAAATTAACGAATCTGGGCTAAATTTAGCTCAGTTGGAAACAAAAAGTGTGTCTGGTCTTTTTTCTCGGGATTTATCGTGAGTAAGCATTATTTTAACTAGCGCTTATTAATCACCCCTAAATTGTATTTGTTCTGACTGCATTTTACTTAAATGTATGTTATCGAAAGAAATGTTTTTTGAAGTATAATAATAAATTTTGTGTGTATTAAAATATAATTATCGCTGCTTTTTGGTGAAGGAAAACTGAGATTTCTTTAAAAAAGAGTTCACAAAGGTTTTTAAAGTCTATCAATCCGCAAGCGGCCTGCACGGTGAGCTCTGGTCTAAGACCCCTCTCATCTAGAGAAGAGAGCCATGCCTAGCAGTGGGACACTGATAAGTTGACGACATAAAAGTGGATTTTAACAATATTACTACTATAGGTATTTCTTCTTTGGTGGAAAGTGTTAAAATGTAACAAATACGACCGATACCTTGTTAATGTGCCACTGAGCTGCCGCTAATGGGACATTCTATTGTCGCGAACAACGACATCTCCCGTTGAAGATTTATTGACAGATTGGTCGTTGCATGAGTCATATTGTTGTCTGTATGTAGAAATGATAAATGTTTGCTCTGTTCTGTTTATTGAGTAGTATTAGAAGTTGGCCTTTTACGTGTTTGAGAAAATCAATCAGAGATCTAGCGTAGATTTAGTTTGCACGAAGATTTAATAAATAATTTATAAATGTTGGTCTTTTGATCGTTTTTTCAATATAATAGTAATACTTATAAAAAACAAACTACTAGCTACTCCCGCGACTTCGCGTGCTTCGGTCCTTTCTCTACGTAAAAAGTGTCCTATGTATTATGTATTTTTTTGTGTGTCTTATGTATTTCAATTCATAAACAGTAGTTTTTACCTGAAAGATTAACAAGCAGACATACATCCTTACAAACTTTCATATTGTTAATATTAATAGGACAATAAAGAAGTTTACCTTCTTACGTACATACGTGCACGTACGGTCTTATAAATGGTATATGACGCATGCAATTAACCTGATCATTAATAATTAATATCGCTTAAGGTCATGTGTAATTGGCTCTAATTTGGAATCAAATGTTACTTAGCTACTAATATAGATATGATGCTATCTTTATGCACTAAGCTAAACTGCACTTAAAACCTTGTTTTAAAAATAAATAGTTAAACAGTACGGGTATTTTTCATAAAAAAATATAAAATGTTCATGGATTCATTTCTTGAAGAGCAGTGATAGCCTGATGGTTGCCTCTAAATCAAGAATCCAGGGTTTGAATCCTACTATTTTTTTTTAAGTTTTTAAAATGATGCGCGCATTAAAAAATAATGATGACTGCTTAACGGTAAAGGAAAACATCGTCAGGAAAACTGCACATCTGAGAGTTCTTTAAAAAAATGTTGTCATTGGTGTGTGAAGTCTACCAATTCGCACTTGGCCAGCGCTGTGGGCTATGGCCTAAAACTCTCTTCTGAGAATCATTCTGAAGTATCATTCTGAGAGAAGACCCGTGCCCAGCAATGGGACAATAATGGGTTGACGACGGACATTCATTTCTTACATTGACGCGAAGACAACAGAATATTCGTTTCTATCGTCAATCGCTCTGCGCTACAAGCATGAGCATTGAGCGTAAAAAATAATAATGCCTAACAGACGGACAGAACAATAATGTGGGAACGTTTGTTATATCAAATGGGTTCTTGTTATGACCCTTACAAATCATTGGGGTTCTCCACAAATCATACACTAACAATTTACCCCACTTTATGGAAGGCTTATTATATTACTCACTTATATTAGGAATAATGACAGGATTGCTGGAATAATAACTTTGTCATATTGTAGTAAATGGTTAAGTGTTAATAAAACTTGGGGTCCCACGATCCACGTACACGTACACGTCCAGGGTGACCACGATCCATGTAACTGGATCGAAATATAGGTAAAAATAAATTCAAAAACCGCATATCGTGAGTACCCATTACAAATTAAAATGTATCAATTCCGCGATATTAGTCTTAAAGCATATGTATTTATTTATTTTGCATAGGCCTACGGGGGCACTTACAAATTGTCAGTTACAATATTTTTTCTTATACTACCATTGGATCGGAAGATGACCTCAACTGAGAAGATCCGACAAGAAATTCAGCGGATTTGTCTGTTTTCTTTGTAATACTTTGTATTTTTTTAATCATCTTGTTTATTATATGGGCAATAAATAGCTAGCTCCTGTTTGTTGCCTTACATTTGACGAAACATGGGGCATTTTTTTCAAGATACGCTGCAGTTTCACAATTAATTAACCATCACTCCCAAGCTGCTTTGTCTTTTATGTATTCAGAAATTTTATAATATATAAAAAAAACATATCAAACATATACCTAAACATTTCCAACAATCATTCCGTTAAACTTTAAAGCAATTTATTATTTCGCTTTTATTTAATACACAATTTTCTGAACTCGTTAACATAACGAATGCTTAAAACCATTTAGCTCGAGTTAAAAACAGCATTTTACAATTCAGCAAATCGCCTTCCACTATTAGCGTAGACTTATGGGAGGATCGCGTGATCCCGATTTGCAGTTTAATGCAACTAAATAGGCAAAAATATTCGCGCATTATGCTGCAGTCAAAGTCATTTAATATTACTTACGTGTTTTCAAAATAGTTAAAGGTACGTTTGTTTTATTTGTTTGAATAATTAATGTTTTCGTCCGACGATCAGCATTCAATATTCTTATACGAAATCGTTAAAGCCGTGTCATATTCTTTGCAGTAAAATAAGCTTGTTCATAAAGTGTTCTTATTCAGTCTTTATTTTTTTAAATGCTGTTTCTTTGTTAATTTTGCAATATAGCATAAGATAATATCAAGCCATCCTCAGGTTGTCTGAAAGAGATCGCCATTTTAGTAATAAGACCGCCTGTTGTTCCTTACATTATATGTCTTTTATTTTTGTTATAATTATGTTTGTTTTTTGTGTAGGTACATTAAAAATGTTTTGTATTGAATTGTATTTGTAATATCAGCTAATTTAACCGTATCATTATAACATGAGACTATAGGGCTAACAAAATGCCTTATCCGAGGGCCAGGAAACAGAAGATTTAAGCATCAGCGTTGAGCGTTAAAAAACTGAGCTTATTTGGCCACGTTTCACGGCAAATTATATCGAAATTTGCCAAAACTCGCTCAACGCTGACATTTGCGTCAAGCGAGTGTTTCGTGGCCTAGCTTTAAACTTTTTACATATTAAACGACCTACTTGAACCGTTTCTACATTAACATATGCTACAAGTTTCATAAGTCATTTTCGCGCTAATTTCGCGAACATTTCTAAAACCAGCCCGACCTTTGAATAAACGAAGCCCTGAAATCTCATTAGAACAATGTCTCGCACAAGTTTCTCCCTCGGGCCGCGGCTGGCACGCGTCTGGACCTAATAAATAAATCATGAGGACAGGTTACCTCTTTACTCGCGCCTAAATTAACTATTGCACGTTTCGTTGTAATTATGAATTTTGCACGTTTAATATGTACATTCTATAACATATCGCTGTTATGAAAAACGCTAATTTTATAGGAGAGACAGGTAAGAATTAAACATTGCTTATTGTTTTTATAATTTTAATGAAAAATGTAAAATAAGTAAAAATAAAAGGCCTTAACCAAGTGGAGTTAGGGTAACTAATTTTCAATACCAAAATATAAGGATAAAAATATATCTTTAACTTGAAATTGATGATTCGAATTGTGCAGCGTCGCATAAGTAAACGGTTGCTTCATACATTTTATGTTAAGTTTCTCTCATTATTTACAAAGTCCACTCCCGCTAGCTGGATAACAACCGCCATAACTAAGCCTCATATATCCAGGATACAACATAACGCGAAACTCATAAATCTCCAGTTTTTATATAAAAGTTGCATGGGATCCAGTTTTTATTTTATTTACTGGATACAAAATTACAGATACAGCCGCTCCCACTCAGTTCAAAATTACGAGCACGCCGCGGTGCGAAATTCACAAATGTGTTGTGGGCCATTTTACTAAAATATATTTTGCGCTCAAGCACTTTCTGATTATGTAAAATTGCCACATGTGGGAAAATAGGGCGAATTGTAAAATGGACGTTGTTGAAAATTTTGCTGAAATTTATGTATGAACAAAAACTGACTGAAATCTATAGAAAATGTACGTATGTATGTCTTTTATGGGAATATTTACGGTGCATGGGTTTTAGTTTTGTTAACTGAAACTAATTTAGATTTTTTGTGATTTGAAACTCGATGAAACGAGAGAGCGTTACGAAACAGTTGTCAGCCCAAGAATTAGATGGCGTACATTTTCTGAATCACACCAACGATTTTATTTCTATTATGATTGATTTCTAGTTTAATGTTTCATTATTTTTATTATTATTACTTTAGTGTTACATTATATACAGCGTCTTTCAAAGCAGAAAATAGCAGCTCTTATAACCGCTTTTACTAAACAAATGACCTTGGTATCCCTGCAGTCGAACTACCAAAGATTTTACAATCTAAACAACAAAAATACGTTGCACAACGAAAATATACCTCCGAAAGTATTCATAATACTAAGAACAAACTGGGATAAGAATAGAAAGGAGAGATAACCTTCAACATTGTTGGAGAAAATATGAATTATATTTTCTTGAAACTTCTTGTTTGGGAATTCACTAAGAATTTTCCCCACTAGCATAAATATTTATGCAATGCCACGACCGCCTTGCTTTAGCGTAATGTTGTATGTAAATACCGGCAACTATCCGAGATGTAATTAGCATATTTCTTGACCTGCGCGCGCAGGTTCCGAGAATGCACGGGCTAAGTAGATAAAGGAAATTGAATACTTACAATATAAATAAAATGCGTTTTTTTATTTTGAGGACGCAAACGAGCATCCGTCGGTACGTGGTTACTGCCGCATGTGGACATCTGTAAGCAACTTCATATAAAGGAGTTCTACTTGTAGTCCATCACAAATGCGTTGCTTCTCCCAAGGACTAAGATGATCACAAATAATAAATAAGTAAGCCAAATGTATCATTGTCTAAATGTTATATTAGAATAACTATCTGGGTACTTAACACGAGAATGACTTAACTTTAGGTGGTGACTTCAACGTAAAAAAGGTATCTTTACACCGAGTGCCCAAAAAAATGTGATCTCTAGCAAAAATACGGGTTTGATTCAGCACATATCAACATATATCAATCCAACAAAAAAGCAAAACCAACTAAACCCTTTATTAAAAAATGGATGAAAAATACTCTCATATATTTTCAGGTAAAATATCTAGGCATACCCAGATAACGCTAACCAAAATGAGTCTGCCGGTGTAGTATAAAAAGAGTCCCGCGATAAATATTCCACCGGGTTTCCATACAAAACGCTTGCATTAAACCGGCAGCATGTGATCGCTATGGGCCCGCTTTGAGTAATGTGACACGCGTGACGGGGTGGCTAAACGACAGGACGGCTAAATGTAGGGACACCTACACAAAAAATTCGGTATAACGTATAGGATATGTATGAAACAATTTTGTGATTTGTTTCTGGATTTTCCAGTCCAACAACAAATAAAAAGTATCATAAGATTTAAAAAAAGAAGAAAAAAAAAAGATATTATACAAGCAACAAAGACAAACCAGCTAAGTTTCTTGCCGGATCTTCTCAGTTGAGGTGGCGTAGTCCGGTGGTAGTGTAAGAAAATACTGTAAATGACAATTTGTAAGCGCCTCCGTAGGCCTATACAAAATAAAGACATTTCAGTTAATTTCTTACTTTGTATTTGTTGTATATGTTTGTCTTAAGCGTGCCTTAAAATGTCTTTATGAGTTACAAAAATCCTATAATAGTGGTTCTTGACATTATCTTACTAGTTTTGTTCATATCTACCGTTTTGAATATTCTATAAGACTATATGTTAAACATACTATATGAAAAAAATGTTTATTTGTTAATCCTGTACTCCTTAATGAGTGCGTGTGTGCTTGTGTGTTCTTAAGTATGCCAGCGTGCGTGAGTCGAGCGCGCGTGCGTGTATGTCTCTCTCTGCCTCTCTGTGTTTTTGTATGTATGTTTGTATGTGTGTTTGTATGTATATATATTTGAAGATTCTGATTTGCCAGCCCTATGAACCAGAAAACTGCTGATTCAAGAAGAAATAGTCTCCGCAGTGGAACAACGAACGGCTGAACCGTGTATAAGCGATTGTGCTTATTCAGTAGCATATAAAAATGTAGACCAGTTCACAGTTTAAATAATTTTAATGTCAACAGTTAATCGAGAGTTGGCAGCTAACATCAATTTAGACCACTCGACTGTTGGCTCGCGGCTTCATAATCAGCGCGTCGTGACGACGTCGTCACGGGCGCGTGCCGGCGTGGGCGCTGCCGTATCTCGTTCTAGGACTCACATCTTCATTGTAGCATGAGTGGATTTCAAGGGTTTTACTACTTTACCATTGCTTTAGCGGGGTTTAATTCGTAGACACGTATTTTATGAATAGCATGCATTTCTACACGTTTCCGCTCGGATTCCTGTTCCCCGTGTTTACGAGGGAGCGGGTACCCGTCGTGATCTCGGGAACTTAACATAGGATAAACTGCATGCTCGTTTGCTACTTCCATTTCATAAATTTAAAAAATACGTTTAATCCATTTATCTATCTACACCTTAATATTTATGTAAATTTACTGAAGTTTGTGTATAATATAGATTTATATTAAATCGTATTCCATATACAAATGTTACATAAAGAGAAAAAAACGGGTGAGTTTATGTAACATCGCATAAAGTATTTTGTCCCATATTCGGCTATCTTGTCCTATTTACGCAACTAGGCTCAATCTGTTCCGTTTGTGTTAAGTCTAGACTCTCCTGTCTAGACTATTCACAAAAGATATGACTGATCGAACTGATTTTGTACAGTGTAAGAGAATACAATAATAGAAACTAGATAAATAACTCAAAAATAAAATTGATATATATACGAGAAATGTAATAATAGAAATATAATACAATTATGTTATAAATAATGATAAATAATTTGTTCTTAAAACACCATTCAAAATAAAAGGCTTTTGTATTGTTTCCAACTAACTTTCTATAAGAAACAAGTGATACGTAACTAGTTCTAAGTAATGGTACCAAACAAAAAACTTAATACGTTTCAACGCGATCTATCTGCCAGTCGTCTGAACATATCTCTTCGTAATGTATTAAAAATAATTATTTAGATATATTTTTTCATATTTCTTACACTATTTCATGAATAAACCGCCGTAGTTTGTAATTGTACGCCTACAACCTACTACTACACTACAAGTGGAACAGTTTTTGCAAAGTCACGCCAGCAAAGTACTTTGTCCCATATTTGGATATCGCGTCCCATTTACACAACTGGGCTATTCACGTCTCTTACAAGTCTCGACTCAGGGCTTCCTGTCTAGACGTTACGGAGAATTAGAGTTGTTGAAGGAGAATATTAATAATTTACTTGTCCCATTTCTAGACGCGATGAAATATTTTTGGGGTGGCATGTTGTTTCAGCTCTTATTTATTTGTTTATATTATTGAAATTGAAATGAGCAGTGATAGCCTAATGGTTGAAACTCGGCCTCTCAATCGAGGATCCGAGGTTTGAATTCCACGCACGCACCACTGATTTTTTTTAAATTATGTGCGTATTAGAATTTAATTATTATTGTTTTACGATGGAGGAAAACATCGTGAGGAAACCTGCACATCTGAGAGTTCTCATAAAAAAGATTTCTCAAAGGTGTGTGAAGTCTACCAATTCGCACTTGGCCAGCGCCGTGGACTATGGCCTAAAACTCTCTTATTCTGAGAGAAGACCCGTGCCCTGGCACTGGGACAATAATGGGTTGACGAGATTATTGAAATAGCTAACGGGTATGGTGACCACCTGATGGTAGGTAGCCACTGCCACCCATCGTCATCTGTAATCAATCCCAGATAAGATCAGAGTCTCAACTCCTTTTCAACAAAGAATGATTGCTTCACGATAGAAATGATGTGGTGATGGTACCTCTTCGGTTGAATCACCTGTACTGACATTACCATATGTACTTGAGATTATGTGTATAGAGTTTGAATTCTAGCATACTCTCTCTTTAAGCTTAAAGGTCTTTTATTCTTTCATTAGAACGTCACAGGTTGCAGAGTGAAATAGACTATATAATTTTTAAAAATGGCGCCTGGAAATAGAGGAAGAAGGGGAGGGTAGGGACATTTTTTTACTATGACGACAATATGGCTATCAAACGAAAGCTAGTAAATATACCTATCTAAATATGGATATATTATAATACATATATTTAGTAGATAAATTTGATGAAACTCATCTAAGCGTTAAATAGTATATCATTATGAACAAAAAATCGTTTTAAGCAGTCGGGTTTTTTGTTTTAATGTTTTTAATGATGTTACTAGTTACATTCTATAATTTCAGATGTACTTCATATACTGTTGTTATTAGGAAGAAATATGTGTGATATGTGCGTCTGCGTGACATGTACACAAATGTTTTATTTATTTTTAAATAAGTGTGGAGATCAAATTACAGTAGTTGAAATAGTTCAACTAGCTGAAGTCTATGCCTAGCTGTGATATTTAGTCAGGCAAATTGAGATGTACCTTTATATAAAGCAATGAAATATGTAGGTTTATGTAGTCTAGACTTAAGGGCTTCCCGTCTAGACACATGCACATAAGAGGATTAGTCACATCAGTCTCAATAAAGTGGAAATTTAATAAGTATGTTATGGATGTAGTAGGTGGCATTTAATAATGTAACTAAACGATACGAACGATACTAAACGAAGCGAATAAGAAATTAAACAAAATGTGACGGGTTTTAATTACATTTTTTTATAAAATTTAACAATTCGTATGTTTATTTTACAAGATTTGAACTAGGATTTCGACACGAGGATTAATTGAGATGTAATTTTCCATACACGTAGGATTGGATAACAATGAATGATTAGCTTAGTGATGACCCGGAATCGCTGAGAAAGTTTTGTTATGGATCCGCATGATATGGGTATCTAACAAAGGGGTTTCCGAAGGATAATACGAAAATCATAATTTTATTGAACGCTTTTAATATAAACTTATTTTAATTCTGTCAACTATATCTAGGTTATCCAAAGGCGGAAGGCGGATTTATATAACTAACGACGATTATACTCTCAACGAGTAATTGGAGGATGATTCCGAGATTTTTAGTACGTAATGAAATACTTGTTTCTATTTTATTTAATTAAAATGAAACTTTATATAATACTACTATTTACAACTGATATAACCTACCTAACTAGCAGTGCCCCGCGGTATTACTCCCTGCTACATAAAAAAAACAAAGAAACAAACATAGTGTAGATTGTATAAGCCTATAGCATTCTTCTATGAATGGACTATTCAACACAAGAATATTATTTCCATTCGAACCAGTTGTTCTTGTGATTAGCGTGCTGAACCAAACAACAAACTCTTCAGCTTTATAATTTTATAAATGTAACATAGATTACTTCTCATATTGCGTAATATATTGAAAACTGTTTTTCTTCCGGCAGCATTTACGATTATTTATGTATGCTTGACATTTCCGTCATATCGGCAGCCCTAAGATGCCGTTACAGCACGGTCCTTGATAGCCACGTGAATATTTTAGCGCTCCCGAATAGGGTTGGCAGGAATCCGGTTTTAGATGGACACATTTGGTTTATAGCGCGCGCAAATATCGTATCACAGCTGCGTCCGGCCAAATATTTGAACGCCCTTTAGGCTTTTCGTAAAATACAATGTAATACTGATTTGCACTGCCTCGAATTCAGAAATAGATAATTAAATTTAACGTTATTCGGAAGTGACAACAGTAGGCTTCAGGCCTCTCATGAATGTGGCGAGAGAAATTACATATGGCTATACCTGGATACATGTAAATTGTTATGTATATAAATATTTATACTTACATACGTTGAAACAATATTATAAAGTGCAAGTTAGTAAAGATATGTGCGTGTTTATTGCTCTTTTACGGAAAAAGTACTTGTTGGATTTCACTGAAGTTTGGCGCACGCAAAGTTTATGACCTGATTTGTATATAGAATACCTATTACCGTTGTAAAGTGACCAAAGTGGAGCCACGGGAATAATCTAGTGTAATCGAAGATGATAATATTTGAATACATGTTTTTTGTTCACACATCATAAAAAATGAAAATGTAACCATTTCATTACAACTTGATTTTATTTCTGAAATATGCCATACGTAAATATAAAGGGTGAAACAAAGAAAACTCACCATAATTCGTAATATAATTCACTATAACCCGGTGATTTTAATTAAAAAGAAACATATAAAGAAATATGAATAAATTCTTGAAAAATGTGAATCAAAATATCGTTAAACGTTCTATTCAAGTATGGACACCATAGCGTTAGTGAGCCTTCCTATCAGAAATCAGAGATGCCTTTTGGCTTGATCCATTTTCTCTTCATACTTCTTACCAGCCAGCTTCGCCAGGTGGTAGAACCAATGTAGTTCGGCCGGGGATGTACCACCGCCACACCTATTTCTAGCGTGAAGCAGTTCTTGCGTTTTGGTGGAAAGGTGTGGTTGCCGGCTCACTTT
>DWNE01008144.1:0-11729 GCA_018249875.1 Cecropterus toxeus | reverse complement strand
GATTGCTCGTCTATTTTCCTTTTCTTTGCGAACTTTTATCTTTTTGACCCGCACGCTTATACAAACCCGCGTGTCAGGAAAAGACGTTGTAAACTCTTTATTAGGCACGCCCTTATAATCCCACAGGCGTTAGTTCGGTAGGAGACTCTTCATCATCAAAGCATCAGTACATGGATACGCATACTGACGCCAACTATACCTTGGTATCCTTAAGCATGTCACGACGTCCTTTGGCATACCAATGTGTCATCGCGACAAAGTGTTCGTCCAAGGGACCGTAACATTGAAATCGAAATGAAGGCATTCTGAAGTAATACCGAGGCATCCTGAAGGCATACTGAAGCATTCTGAGAGATGCCGTGACATTCCGAAGGCAACATCGCAGGTCTAAGCATACCGCAACATTTTTTATGTATTTTGTAGTATCTACAATTGATGATAATTGATTACATTACCACTTTATTGTCCTACTGTTGAGTCGTATTTTTACACGTAGCATAAAAATGCCTCATGAGCGCGGACCCTTAGAAAACCTGTCTCTCTTTGTCCACTACTGACATTGTAATCACGATCTCTCCATGCGACGTTATCATGATGTAAATTCTAAGTTTTGTAGTTAATAATGGTCACTGTGATTTATAACATGGCGTTTAGCTAGTTAATATGTAAATGACAATAAGTTTAGGTATAATATGTTAATTGATAATATATGGTTGCTATCATCAAACGTGCTTGTCGTTGCTTTAAGATTTCTGGTCGTCATCCGCTGAAACCATAAACCTATTTTTTTATATGGAAAAAATGAGTATCCAGTGCATCTGATGTAAGTGATCACTTCCGCTTATGCACAGGTATCTCAGATAGGTTTGGCCAGAGGCTTGTTTCTAGCATTACATCTTGAGCTCTAAGTTAGAACGCCTGAAATAAGTTCTTTGCCTTACTACACCTTTCAGCAGCGATAAACACTACTGTTATTGGACAGAAATATGTAGGTGTGGCGGTGGTGTTTTTAGATTGAAACAGGCAGACGAAATTTCTTAAAAGAAAAGAAATATCTATTTTTACTAAAGCATCCTATTTTCTTTTACGATTAAAGTACCAAACGACCTTAATCTGATGGTTAGTGGTGACTGTCGCCCGTGGACTTTGTAAGCAATTTGATATAAAACAGGAGTTCTATCTGAAGTCAATCACAAATGCATTGCTAGTCCCGAGGACTAAGATCCCGCCGTGAGATAGGAAGCTTTTTTTTACAAATAAATGCGATGTACTTCATTTTTATTATATGTATGGATAAATGGACGTTGTCGTTGTTAACTCAGTGTAATATGCGCTTAAGTTTAAACAAAGTAGCTCCATAGAATTCGAATCTCAGACACTTCGATTGGGAGGCCGAATTTCGAATCATTCAAGGATTCGATTCAGGATTCAACCCAAATGCTGCAAATCAACAAATGTAACTTAAAAATTATCTATCACATTTTCCTAAAGTTTCAAAAATCTTACTAATGCATTATAAATGAGAAAGTAGGTGAGGATGTGTGTGTGTGTGTTTGTTACACAAAACTACTGATCGGATTTAGATGAAATTTGGCACACAGATTGTTTCTGGCCTGAATTAACACATAGGATACTTTTCCCTTTGGTACGTGACAAGCAGGCGGAGCCGCGGGTAAAAGCTGTTAGTCCTTCTTTTTCACGGTATAATGTGTGCTCATATTACTGCGACGTAAATAACATTCCCAGAGGTCTTATAAAAGCGGTGTGTTGGTACATTCGTGGGTGTTCATCAAAGTCGAGATGGAACACAAAAATGCTTGACATGATTTGAAAACAAAATGTTATGAACAAATGCACATGAATAAACGTTTTAAGTTGTTTGTTAAGTTTCTCTCGATAATTATTGTTTTCGGTAATGAACAGTGAAGATGCTATTTTAATGAGTGTTTTACAGCGTCAAGAGGTTTTTAAACCGTTAAGTTGTTAATATATTGATGTGGGCGACGGTGTTTTGTTCCAAAGTATTATATTGAGACTAAACGATATTAAAATTGCGTTAGCTTCGACCAATGAGCGAATCGATAAAGCCAAGCGCAGTGGGTTGTCAATTTGTGTTTTCTAAACTATTTCGAGAGACAAAAACGGCATATCACATTCTATACTACGCAAATAAATTAATTTTTAATGGATGTATGTAAATTTAAAATTAATTTTATTAAAAATAAAGTTATTAAAATAAGCTTTGTGTTTCGTGCTTTTTTTAAAAAACCCTTTCATTTGACAAAAGCACATTATAATCAATGCATTAATATAATATGTTTAAATGTCTGTATGTGAATTTAAAATGAATTTATATTGAAAATCTTTGCCTTGTTTTTCGCATTCTTCTTTAAAAACTTTCGTTTGATACATATCATGTAGTAAAAAACTAATAATTGGTTCGCCATTTTGGGGCGTCTGCCATATTGGATTTAGACATGTTTATCAATACGTAAAGATACTAGCAATTAACGAATCATGATCTGTCATTTAAAACAAATGTGTTTGTTTAATAGGTTGGGCTTTTAACCCTTACTTAAGTAAAGTTCGTAATAATAAATGACATTTTAATCTCTGATGTATATTACTATGACCAGAAATGAAAACCATTTTAAAAAGTCGTCTATAAAATTGAAAAATATCTTAATGTTAAAAATATTTTAAAATAGATTTTCACTGCAAAAACCATGCGCGGAGAAGCTCGTTTGCCCATAAAATACCTCTTTTGGCAGTGAAAATATCATTGACGTAAATGTTTCGAGGAGCTTACTCCGTTTTTATGTAGCTATAAAATTTAATTTTGCTTCGGCTTTGAAATGAATATACTGCTGTAATAAAATTAATAAAATAGTCTTTACAAATAGCTGTTATAGGTATTAAATTTTATAGTCCTTAAATCACGCATTGCCAGTAATAGACTAAAGAATGTGAGCGTATTTGTCGCTCGGCAAATCATTTGTCACCATACATATTGATTTTAATCGCACACGTCATTAAGTGGGTAATGAATTCGCCCTTCCAATTAGGGTTACCAAACGTCCGGATTTGATAGGACATTTTGGTCAAGTAGAATGTAATGTTAATTTGAAATACGTAAAACGATCCTTTACAGCATTCGGAACTATTTTTGCGAAATAATATGACTTCGGATTTTCTGTATAAGAGGCTGGAAATCCTAGACTAAATAGAATCACAGTGACAGTATGTGATTAAGTCAGCAGTGTGCGACTTTAATTAGTTGCTCGTTGTTCTTCAACGCTTATACTGTTTGTTATGCAAATTTTGTTTCAATTTTATTTTCATCATCGTCTCATGATTTGCGTTTTGTTTGACGTTATATAACAATAATCTGGTTTCTTGGGTGTTTGTAATTATTTTACGTGCTTCTTAATTGAACTCTTTTTAATTAATTTGTGTATTTACTATGCATATATTTAGCGCGGTGGACTATGGCCTAAAACTCTCTCATTCTGAGAGAAGACCTGTGCCCAGCAGTGGGACAGTAATGGAACGATGACGGGTGTCAGCTATGAATTTTTGAAAGATAGAACATAATTATATTTATAAGGCGACTACTTTTACCGAATTATTATTTTTCCAAATGGCCGCATGTTCATCGACCCCTTCATCTTCCGCGCGGTTGTAAAGTTGGCAACATCACAACATAATTTCCTAGTCGTATTATTGTAATTAAAATCGGCCAAGTGCGAGTCGGACTCGCGTACTATTGATTCCATACTATTATCTATAAAAAACACTTTTATTGTATGGGAGCCCCCCTTAAATATTTATTTTATTTTGTTTTTATCATTATATCCTATAGCGTATAGTTATAGCGTTTTATTTATCGTTATGGCAGCAACAAAAATGCAACATCTATAAAAATTTCAACTGTTTAATATCACGGTTCATGAGATACAGCCTAGTGACAGACAGACCGGCAAACGAACAGCAGTCTTAATAATTCTGTTTTTACCATTTGGGTACAGAACCCTAATAAAGGATTTCTGTTAAGCAAAGAGTTTACATCTTAATAAATACAAGTTATGTTAAGAATAATCTTGTAACAGAAAAAGTCAAATAATAAAAATGGCGTAAATATTCATTCAAATAGGCATTCTTGACCTTGACTTGTTGTAGCATAACCACATAATCAATCAATTTGAACAAGTTTAAAAAACCAAAAGAAATACGTACAAGTATTGATCAACCTGTCTAAATTTGGCGAGTAAGTCATTACGAACAACTTATCCTCTAACCTTTTTTGAGTCAAATTGAGAAGTTTCGTGTATTAGCATAAAACCACAATTAATTAACTGGACACATCTCTTTATCCGAGCCGCCATGACTACCGTCTTCACATGACTAGGAAAGTAATGTTATGGAGCTCATAAATCAGTTTTACGTCCAAACATGCTATTAACTTATGTTAATTGGGTTTAATTGCTGATTAATAAGGCTATGAATAACTTCGTATTTCTTAGTAAGAAGTGTTTATAGTATAGTCTAATGTTAATTTAAAGAAGGAATTAACTGTATAGTCCTAGGAACTTTCTCTAGTGTAGAAGTTTACCGATAAACTCTAGATATTTTTGTCTATGTTGTCATCCGTGCGTTTCATCTTTGTTTTGCGTGAAATCATCGGAATCATCGTTTCATGAAATTTTTCTTGCAATACATAGTAATGTGTCGTTACTATGTACATTACTAAGCATTACAGGAATATTTTATCTTGGAGACGATTTTAGCATGCTGAAACGGCATGCTTTGGAGACATAACACATGACAGTGAGCAAATCCAAGAGAGTTACTTCATGTCAACATCGCCGATGGTTGCTAAATGTCTCGTTGAAGACCGTCGGCGACGGTTTTAGTATACTTATAATACGTACTAGTCATACGTACGGTTCCCTCGTTGGATTTCCTGTACTTTTTCGAAAATCGGTTGCTCTAATTGACATCTCACATACATAGTCTTTAACACGTCGTACACAGTCGATTATTTTCCGGACGAAAAATAAATATGAAAGGTACTTAGTTGAACTTTTTTTAAATTGAAATTATAAAAGTATATTTCTGCTATGTAAGCCTCTTTTCTGTTGTTTTGCGCATCGTCATCAACTTCACAACAACTGCACCACTTATCAGGTCCGAGATCATTTGCTACTTGTAAAATGGAAAACATTTCCAACGCCACCGCTACTTTATTGCCGGCAGTGCCTAAATAAATAAAATTAATTTATTTGTTAATAGGCTGGCGTGGGTGCCAGGCGAAATGGTAATGTATTGCCTATTAAAATTCTGTCATAAAAATGTTATTTTGTGTTTATTGCGGCAAGATGGTGGCAATTTAGTGTTTTCTAAACTACGATTTGAGTGTTTTTCGTTAATTAATTAACATAACAGTTTTAATTATTGATGGCGCCATGTTCACGGATATGTCTATACATGATTATGGCATTTGTCAGTATAAATGAAAGCCTCCGATAACCGGAAAGTTAAGTTAATGATAATGGGTCGATATTTCGTGTCATAAGTGGTAGAACGGTCGCCACACCAGTCTGACACGTAGTTCCGTGTTCAATCCTCGGTTAATTAGATATCTAGGTGATTATTTATTATTTATTTATTAACTTATTTTTTATTTATTTTAGCAAAACTTACAGCAAGTTTAAGAACAAAGATAGATATAGTAAAGAATACATGAAGGCCATTTAAAAGTTTTCATATATATGTAGACATGTGTGTATAAAATTAAAAAGACATTCAGTTGAGTGCAGAGAGAAAACAGTTAAGTCGATAAATAATAGAGTAACAATATTCAATAGAAACAGTACACAGATAACACAAAGATAGATAAGTATTAGGACTGAAGGAAATTCGACAGCATGTGTTTAAGTTCGGAACCTGAAGTTTGAAAATGAAAAAAAGAAAATGAAAATGATTTATTTCATAAATGACTTAAGATACAATTATCTGCGTTTAGTATAAGTCAACGTCTATTTTTGAAGACTGTGTTATAGTTGTAGTTATCTTTTCTGGGTGTGACTTTTTACGTATCTACTTATATTTGTTTGGGTTCATTGCATACACGATAAATATAGATATATAGCGATAGAAATCGTTATAGAATTTATAATTTGTGAAGCGAAAACTTCTGTAGTCTTGTTGGGCATTTTTTGAGATGAGGATAAAACCATTGATTTCGCGACAAAGTTATCATACCCGACACCTGTATATTTCTTTTTTTTATAAGAATGAAGTAGCAAACGAGCATGCAGTGCACCTGATGATAAGCGGTTACTGCCGCCCTGTAAGCAATTTCATGTAGAACAGAGGTTCTGTCGGAAGCCGATCACAGATGCGTTGCTACACCCGAAGACTAAGATGTTCGCCTTCTGTACAAGTGAGTCGGCAATTACACCCTTCCAGCGAAACGCAAGACCTGCTTCCCCGGTCGAACTACTTTGGTTCTACCAACTATAAGTATGCACATATATTGTGCATATGTATGTACGTAGAAATACATGAATCTTGGCATTCTTTTCGTTTTCATATCTGTCGGCAGACGTCACGATTGCTTCAGAGATTTTTTCCTTTTGACGTATTTTTTTAAGAAAACCAAACCACACATTAAAATGTACTTAGATGGATCCACTTTCCTAACTTCATTAAGAAATGGAAAGATAAAACTTAGTGCAAACTTGAGAGGAAAGGTCGTTGGAAGTCAAATATTGATTTTGAACTCAATTATGCAAATAAGGTCTTCTCCGCAATTTTGTGTACAGAGTCCGGGGATTTAAAGTCTGTTAAGATGACAAGCGACGGGATTCCCTTTGAATAATAAGATCTTTGTGTTTTGTCTTTTTACGAGAAATTAAGGATAATATATAAACTGATACATAGGTTAGCAAAGATCGTGTTCGTACAAGTAATATGCATAAAAGGTAAGTTACAGACAGGAACTAAATATATAGCATAATAAAAATAACGCTACCTACGAACAATACCGCACTAGGTCGAACTAACACCGCAGCGCGCTTAGTTTTCTTCGACACATAATTGTTCCGAAAATGTAACAGATGGCGTTAAATACATAAAGACAAGCATTGCCACGAAAACATTAAGGTTTACGTGCACCTAAAGATATTTCACATCAAACGTAACAAAACAAACATACATACCACGTTTACCAGACCGGGGAAGTACCACCGCCACACTTTTTTCTAGCGTGAAGCAGTTCTTGCGTTTCGGTGGAAGGGTGTGGTTGCCGGCTTACTTATATATGAGGTGATCATCTTACTCCTCGAGAGCAGCAACGCATCTGTGATCGACTTCAGATAGAACTTCCGTTCTTTATGAAAATGCGTATAGATGTTCATGGGCGGCAGTAACCACTTACCAATAGATGGACCGAATGCTCGTTTGCTACTTCATTCTTATTTAAACTGGTCGCCCCCCTGTTAGTAGCGTGCCGTGGCCGAGCGTATCGTCGGGTTATCTTTTGTGGTATTTGTAAAGTAGAACATGTGTATTCGTATGCAAGTGGACTCTAGAAAAGCACTGCGAGGCAAACTCGGACCCGTTTTGTGTGTTCTTAAAATGACTTTTCGTCCGGGCAAATAAAGAACTATGAATGTAAAAGTATTTTGATAGACTGACACTGCGGAGACCTACGACTACCAACTATCGTTGTAGGTATAAATGAAATTAAAAATCCATACTAAAAATATCTAAGAAGTCCAATGTTACTTGGTTTATTTTTTTCTCGATAGTTGAACCTCTTTATCAATAATTTGCTTCGTTTTGTAGGTATAAGGCATCCAATTATGGGATTACTGTCGCCGCTACCATAACCTATTCCTGCGACGGGAGTTACTGCCACTTAATGATGAAATAGCAGGAATTGGTTATGTAGCGGCGACAGTAATCCCATAATTAGGTGCTTTATACAGTATTATGTACAAAATAAGTAAAAACATATCTTTGACATCTAAATAAAATCCTAATATTAAATATATTATGTTATGTCTGGACGTAATTTACATATGTACTCGTATGTCACGAAATATGCATGTAATATCAACCGCTGTTATACAAGTTTCTTCGTGAGGTTTTCATTGTAAACAATAATACTCGTACAATAGGCTTTCCGCCAACTCGAGAAAGCGACGTGGCAAGCCACTTAAGAAAGGTTTCTAAAGATTTCTACTTCAATAGTAGAAGCGTTCAAAGGATTGTGAGGTCGTTTAGTCTGAGAGTGAAACTTTAAGCTCGTTGGCTGCCTCATTTTGTAAATAAAACAGTTTCAGTCTAGTGAGTTGGAGATAAATAAAAACTTTTGAAATGTTTTGAAGTAAGGATCTAGTGGTTTTTTGTCTAGCTTCAGTAAATGGGTTTGTAATCTAGCTGATGATGAATCCTAAGCAAGATAAAGTCCATATAGCCCTTTAGTGTAGTTATGTTGCTATAGTAGATCTCGTAAATTGGCTGGACATTTGCAATTTCAGAGGAGTTGAACGCATTAATGGCTTTGAGAAAGATCCCCTTTTACACTCTTGAAGAGCTTTGTATTCTGGCTTTGCGGGAACACCTCGGAAGTAAGTTTTCTTTTGTTAATGCAAGTGGTTGAATATTACTGGAGTTAATATATGGACACGTGTAAGCAACTTAAAGTTACATTTTTATTGAACTGGGTGTCGATATAGACTATATAAAGATACGTCTACAACAAAATAAGGATGCGTCATTAAAGTCATATGAAGTTCCACCGGGGAGGTACAACCGCCACAACTATTTCTAGCGTGAAGCAGTTCTTGCATTTCGTTGAAAGGGTGTGGTTGCCGGTTCACTTATATATAAGGCGACCATCTTAATCATCGGGAGTAGCAACGCATCTTTGATCAACCTCAGATAGAATCCCAGTTCTGTATGAATTTCTTACAGATGTCCAGCTCGTTTGCTACTTCAGGCATAAAAAAAGGCAATTACAGGAACGTCACTACTCCTGAGAGCTAAGATGGTCATGGTACCTCATATAAAAGTAAGCCGGTAACCACATTCTTCCACCCAAACGCAAGGACGGTTTCATGAAAGAAGTACTTGTATTGTGGTTCTTCCTCAGTCGTACCATACTTGTTGTAACTAGGAAGGTCAAAACTAGAGGGGTGAAGTAAACATTATTTATGTAGCTACGAACGTTGACTTTACAGTTATTTAGAAAAGGGTTGATATCTCCAGTCCGAGAATGGAATCTCGCCATAAAACAACAGAGAAAACCATCGGAATCTCCATTTAATTTTATGTACCGTTCGTGTTTTACTACACGCTTGAATCGTGTTATTTTATTATGTTTTTACGAGTTTCATCGTGCGTCTGCCAATTGTTTGCGGTTCTTAATAAAATACTAATGATTTTCAGGGCAATGGCTTTCAATCAATTGGTGTTCGTGCGGTGGAAAAACGCTTGGTTAATTTTGATAGGGAATCTTTAAATTGTTTTCGGATTTTATGGATCAGCTGTATGATCAACAGTTGTTTCCGGTTTTTCGGGCAGCCCGATTCGCTTTTCACTTGATTAGTTAGAATTTGAACCGTATTTTTTACATAATATGGAAGTAGCAAACAAGCATGCAGTGCAGCTGAAGGTAAGTGGCTACTGTCGCCCTTATACATCTGCAATCCACCCTAGACACGAGAGTTTTAATAAAGGATAATCACAGATGCGTTACTATTCCTGAGAACTAAGGTGGAACGCGTCGTATAAGTAATCTCTGTTACATCTGCCGACGGCCGGCTTACTTATATACTTGTATGAGACAACAATCTTAGTCCTCGGGAGTAGTAACGCGTCTGTAATCGACTTCAGCTTCACATAGAACAGGGGTTCCCCCTACGCAACTTCATATAGAACAGGGGTTCTATATGAAGTTGCGTACAGGAATCAATGGGCGGCAGTAACCACTTACCTTCAGATGGATTGCATGCTCGTTTGCTTTATTCTTATAAAAAATACATTTTTTGTGTTAAGATACATACTTAGTGCGCTCAATCATTTTACTAGCATCTAACTCATTAATGTTAGTTGAGATTTCGAGTTAGTTTAGACCGCTCTTCTAACATAAAGTTCATTGAATTGGAGGTCAAACCATTTACTGGTCGCCGAGGATATCCGTTAGTCGTACAAGACGTTTTTTCAAATCACCCTGAATGTATTGATAATTGGATAACCATTTCTTCTCGGAATATCTGTTTCTGCTATTACTGTATTGCTCTTGATTGAATAATGCAATGTCCTTTGCGTCAACTGAGCGCGGAAACATCTCATCAAATAGCATAATTAGGGCCATTGTAGACGAGTGAATAGATATATGCGCCCTTATCAATATCATAACACGCATATTAATTAAATAGTGTAAAAAGTAATGTACGAAGACGATGGCTATCCCGGAAGATCTGGTAGAAGGAACATTAAAATTTACTGCTTTTAAGGGACTATATAAATAAAGATAAACCATTTTTCTAACAATATAAAAAGAGTTTTGTCAATTAAACACGCAATACTCACCTAGGGTGAAGGAAGAGAGTACCTAATAATATACGCGCCTCTCTTACAAAAGAGGGTATGACGGCATAAGAAAGCGTCATACTTTTCTAAGATTAGATATTTAATATATTCTTTTGTCTCATTTGTGCCTAAATTTTTCTATAAGGTAACAAATTTTCCCTTAGTGCTGCCCTGTATCTAAAGGTCTTTTATAGGTCGCTTAAAATAAGATAAACTTTGTAAATAGCCCGGAATTATTGGGCGCTTAGGTGTATAATATATGAAGTTTTAGGAACTTAGCTTAAATTACAAGCGATATCACAACATATGTTAGCACAACATAAGCGAGAGTTCATTGCGACAACTGTCGCCGTCAGACGCTGTAAGTGTCGTTGGCGACGCGAGAAGTTGTAGTCGGAGACTCGTCGTGTGTCGACTTCAAACGACCATCGTTAACGACAGGCTTTATACTGGAAATAATAATGTCCACAACAAAATAATAAATGCTTATGGTACATAATTGTAGTATATGACATCAGCTAATGACATATAATGATATCATACCGTTAAGCGACTTAGTAATCACCATTGCTAGTGACAGGTTCAATGAAGTGTATGGGTGCGCCGTTTTCGTAGCATCATTATGTGGTTTGTGTATACAGTATATTATCGTACATACATTGTATATATAAGAATGAATTGAGATAAATTAATTTTGCTTGATTAGACTTAAAGAATATTGAACATCTACATTTGAAATTTCGTTGTACCTGTTCCTTTTTTGGGTTCCGCTGTTGGGCCTAAGTGATAGAGATATTTTTTTTAGGGTTTTGTACCCAAAGGGTAAAACCTGAACCGTATTATTAAGACCCCGCTGTCCATCTGTCCATCTGTCTGACAGCAGGCTGTATTTCACGAACCGAGATAGCTGGACAGTTTTCTGCAAATTTTCGAGATAATGTATTTCTGTTGCCAGTATAATAACAAAGAATAAAAAGAATAAGATAAATATTTACGAAGGGCAACAACAACAAGCTATGCTCGGTATTTCCCTACGCGACAGAATTTGAAATGATGAAATCCGTAGGAGAACAAGAGTTACCGACATAGCTCTCAGAATTAGTAAGCTGAAGTGGCAATGGGCA
>DWNE01008143.1:0-11729 GCA_018249875.1 Cecropterus toxeus | reverse complement strand
AAGCTAACTAGACGAATGTCAAACGTGACGTCACTCGCAAGAATGCAAGTACTGATGACAAAAAAATAGCAATAATGTTTTTTTGTGAAATGTTGATTTTAATGAAATGTAAATTTTATTAAATTTCTGTCTTAATAATTTATACTTACCGTTTAACGTTAACAACGTTTTTTTACATATTTAGGTTATCATTGTAAAGGAAACTAATGAGTACAACAAATGAATTTTGCTTATTTATTTAATAAATATAAAATCACAATAGATTAGGGAGTTTAGGTGCGAACGGTACTAGGACGACAGCGGGGCATGAGACGGGACCGGGGAGAGAGGCATTCCTCCCGTTCATCAAGTGAGCTTGGTCGACTAGTACTTTAATACTACAATTTAACTCAAAAGTTACTGAATTTCTCAAAATCGCTTTCCATTCCAACTATATGTAAACAAGCGACATTTAATCTTTACTTAAAACCCAGATCGACCGGTGACCCAAGACCAAGTATTATAGGGATTTGTTTGCTAAATTGGTTTGTCTTGATTGCTTGATATCTCCACTTAAGTGTGATTACGGTATAGAAATGGGAGCAGTTGGCATTTCAAACATTGTAAGCTTGAAATTGAATGGGATATCTCCGATGTAAATGTACACGTGGATGTTGTTGGACAAAGCGTAAAATATTTTTTCAAGTGATACTTTTGAATCGTTGGATTTGAAACTCGATAAAACGATAAATATAGATGCAACATAATATAGATACAACAGTTAGAATATTTATTTCTTTAAATAAATATTCTAACTGTTGTATAGCAATTTATTTATGAAAGTTGGATGTATGTAAAAAAAATATTAATAAATTCAGTTAACGATGTGACACACGATATTAATACTAGGAACAAACACGATCTCTCTGTGCATGTTACTCGTCTTCAGAAGATTAATAATTCTTTATGATTATTATAATGTCGATGACTAACAGTGACCATTTAACATTTATGAAAAATCCTATGAAAAAACGGCACCACACAAAGTTTGGACAATCTCTGGTGTATTATAAATGACACGACCTCTCCGACAGATGTCTATGTTTTGCAAAATGAATGGAAATTTCACAATAACTCTCAGAATCTGTAGAGGGTGAAGTTTTTGACAAGTCTGATAACTGGCTTTGGCGTTGTTTTAACAAAATTTTGGATAGAGATTTCTTGAATTTCAAATAATACGGAGATATTAACGAAATTAGGGGAATATTCTGGAGTTGTGTTGAAATGTTTGTGGAGTAATGAAAATGTTCACGGCTTTAGATACTCTTACATTTGCATAAAGAGAAGAGGTGTTACAGGTAGACCTGTGTTCATCCGAAAGTCCACACTTTTTTTGGAGTTTACTTTTTAAGAATCGTTTTTTTGATATAAGGCGCCTGGTATGAGAAAAATATGAGGAGTAAAATCAACTAAACGAATGACGTTACGTTTTTGGTGTGAGCAGCGCAGCTAGATAGTGGGTAGTGTGTTTTACTCTTACTGATGACAAAACAACTTATAGTGGGGGTACGCTCTATGCACGATCTGGTGTACTGGTTGTGAGTGTATTAACACGTGTATAAAGTATGCTGCAAAGAGACTATATCTATATGTTATTGAGCTTGTTTATATAAATGTTGTAAAATCTTAATTTAATGTTATTGCGCCTGTTCTCTTCTCAAAACGAAAATCTTCAACAGATACCCGACTCCGTGAGAAAAAGATTTGTTTTAATATTTTAAAGAATGTTACATGTTTACATTTAGTTAGATAAAGTGTTCCATGAAATAACTGTCTAACTAAAGATACAATTTCTTCAACTATATTTTTTTTACTGATTTGAATTTAATTGTTCAATTTTAATTTAATTTAATTATTTTGGAATGAATAGACAGAATGCTGCATTCTCCCGAACGCTTGACCTTTCCAGATATTTCCTAAAATTATTGTCATGGATTCCGAATCTTTGGAAGACTTCTGTTCTAAAAAATGTTCTTTTGTCAAAGGAATTTTCAAATGTATTTACATATTTTATGAAAATTAGTACATTAAATGTCAGTATATTCGTAAATGTATCTCGCGAGTTCAAACGCGATTTGAAAAATAGTGTTTACTTTAATAAAGTAAATTAATTTAAATGAAATAAATTCCAAGATACAAATATTACCAATTCTTAAAATCATTTCTTAAATTAATTTACATTGGTTTAGTTCGTTGTAAAATTAAACACAGACAAACAAAAAAAGACCTAAAATTTTTTAAATTTTTATCAATAAAACCGTTATCATGATTTAGAAAGGATTAGCATTATTTAGAAAACTTGGACAAGATACCAATATTGGGTTAGTGAAATGCGCCAATGGGCAGCCATGGTTTTTTGGCCTAGAAAGATCTTCCACTATAACCATGGCAGGGGATCGGCCGTTTTCGGAAAGTCACAGTTCGGAGCTTGTATATATATATGTTAAGAAAACTTCGATAGTGTGATTCAGGAATCAAATCAAATCATCTTAAAGCAGTGGCGCCATCTTTTGATGAGTTGCAGGAAGTCGCCACAGTCTCTTAATATCAGGGGTATTGCTTGATAATTACCCGACTGCGTCGGAAGGAGGGTATTGTTTCTCGAGCATATGTATGTTTGTTTGCATGTATGCCCATTTCTTTGGCTTGCGCTACAGCTCAAACGGCTTGACAGATCGTGACGTGTGCCATATCAATACAATCATCTCAGTTTGCAAGTAGTATGACCGGGGAAGTACCACAGCCAAACCTATTTCTAGCGTGAAGCAGTTCTTGCGCGAAGTGGAAGCAACCATTTCAGTCCTCGCGAGTAGCAACGCATCTGGGATAGACTTCATATAGAACCCCTATACCATATGAAGTTGCTTACAAATGTCCGTGGGCGGCAGTAACCACTTACCATCAGGTGAGCTGCTTGCTCGTTTGCTACTTCATATTTATATAAAAAAGTATTATTGTTAAAGAAATAGAAACGAAAACCCCAACCTAAAAACGTTTGTTATTTTCTTATTTGCAAGCCCCATTTTGTTTTAAATATATGCCTATGTCAGGCAAACTGAGACGATTCTAATGATATATCATATGTCACTATCCGTGAAGACGTTTGGATGTAGCGCGTAACAAAGAAATGACTTACATACTAAGATTACTAAGAAACATACATACACATATACGCTCGAAAAACATTATCCTCATTCTGACTTAGTCTGGTAAATAAGAATTACCTACTTCTGCCACAATCGAGTAAATAGATAAAATTATACATATTCATTAATTAGTTTTAGGGAATAGAGATTCCTCAGATATATTATTATTACAGTTTCATTCTAGCCAATTCATCAGTTTTCATGATATTCGAATGCCCATATGAGTGTCTACTCATAATACAAGATGCCGATAAAATCATTTCCTTCATTCCTCGCTAAAATAACGGTCAGATTAATGCGCAAAATGAATCAGCTCGGAAAAAAAGAAAATATCATACAATTACGAAATAACGTTCTTATACGATCAGGACGCCGATAGCTTAGTACAGTGGTTCTCAAAGTGGCGTAACGTATGTCTTGGGGGACAATTTTGGTCTTGGTTACGGTACAGTAAACGAGTAGATAAGTAAGTTGGCTTTAATATCTCTTAACAACCTGTTGGCGCCATCTAGTCTGCGTTCGAAAAATTAATACATAAACGATCGAGTGAAGTTGCAGACAACGGCGTGACGTCACCGAGGAGCACGGAAGGGGCATGCAACGAACTTCAAGTCGAACTGTTCGAACGTTAGATCTCTCTCCGTTTTAAAAATTGTCTAAAACCGCTTTGTTCGCAAAAACGTTAAACGATTTTAAATGTAATTTATAGTAGTAAAAATTCGAATAGACATATTATTATACTAAACGAATAAACGCATTGAAGAAGGCCTGACCTAACCTCGTTATACAAAAAATACTAGCACGGACTTCAAAGCTAAGACCTAAACCCCAGATAAGATTTCTCTTATATTGCATCTGTACTAACCGTCTAAATCTTATACGCATCTGTAACTAACCGTTATAAGTGCGGTTAGTTACAGATGCGTTGCTACCCCCGAGGACTAAGTTGGAATGCATCGAAGGGAAACATAGTCTTTACCCTTCAGGTTAAATCACAGCAGCGCTCACACTATTATTAGACTTTTAGTGCTTAGATATTAGACAGGTGACAATTAGACAAATAGGTACACTACGTTAGTATATACATATATATATTTATATTTATAAATATGAAGTAGCAAACGAGCAAGCAGCCCACCTGATGGTAAGTGGTTACTGCCGCCCATGGATATTTGTAAGCAACCTCATATAGAACAGGGGTTCTATATGAAGTCGACCACAGATGCATTGCTACTTCCGAGGACCAATATGGTCGCCTCATATAAAAGTGAGCCGGTACCTGATGGTAAGTGGCCACTGCTGCCCATGGACATTTGTATTTTTATCCGACTGCATCAGAATGAGAGTAATGATTTTCGAGCGTATGTATGTATGTATGTATGTATGTATGTTTGCTGGGTGTCCGCTCATCACCACGACGAAATAATTTAATCCAAAACAATGTTTTTCTAAGGTAATTATAGCTAGCTATATACAACCCCTTTTCTATATGAAGTTCCTAACAAATGTCCATGGCCGGCAGTAACTACTTACCAACATGTTGACTGAATGCTCTTTTGTAACTTCAATCTAATTAAAAAAACTAATTAAATTATTATATACCACTACATACTCTTATAAGCGTGTTTGAGTGTAGTGTGCGTGCTGTGTGCGTAGGTACATGCGTGCGTGGGTGCGTGCGCGCTTGGGTGCATGCGCGCATGGGTGCGTACGTGCATGGGTACGTGCGTGGGTGTGTGCGTGCGTGGGTGTGTGCGTGCGTGGTTGCGTGCGTGGGTGCGTGCGTGCGAGTATATGTGTGTATGTTTAAGGAAAATTTAACATATCTTAGTCCGTTTATAATTCACTATGCCAAGTTATTACAATGTAAAGTTACGTTACCTATTTAAACGTGGGTAATACCGTGGTTCAAAGCTAATGAAGTAACAGCTAGCAACCCTAATCGCAAAACTCATTTTTCATTCATAAGGCTTAATGGAAGCGTTTTTAAAGATTCTTTCTAAGCTTCGTTTCTGATATAGAGTGCGTTGAGTTTATTTACAATCGACTTTATTTCTTAGTGGTTTTATTCATTGGTTTTTTAAGTGGTTTGGAAACATTTCACACGGATTGGCAACTAATACATAATAGTGTAATAGCCTGAATTTCGGCATCTCGGGAGTCAAGGTTCGAATTTATAACACACATACAAGCTTTCTACACTCAAAGCCCCACACTAGGATTTTCTCCTGTGTCGTGGATGCCATGGACACACAAAGACGAATACATAAACACTCAGACCCAGAACAGAAATCTAAACTCATCATTCATATTTTTGTCTAGCCGGGAATCGAACCCGGGACCCACTGCGCGTCTGACCGGTATGGTGACCGCTCCGCCACGTGGGTCGTGAATTCCAGGACCGCTGAGTTTTAGAATTTAATTAAGACTTCTTTAGCGCAAAGAAAAAAAATGAACTTAGACACTTCAGAGTTCTTTAAAGAAGTTTACAAAGGTATATAAAGTCTAATAATCTTGCTTGTGCACTTGTTCAGTGCGGTGGATTATGACTACTAACTTCGATTACATATTTGATCGAAGACTACTAAGCTGAAACTCTCTCATTCCAAAAGACTTATTTTCTGGTCACTACGAAACGGCGGTGGTGTGGAGACAAGCAGTAATGCTAGATAAATCTATGTACCCTACATCTAGTTGGTTTTCCTTTTTTAGGGTTCCGTACCCAAATGGTAAAAACGGAACCCTATTACTGAGACTCCGCTGTCTGTCTGTCCGTAAACAGGCTGTATTTTATGAACCGTAATAGTTTGACAGTTGAAATTTTCACAGATAATCAAATGACGACCCGCATGGCGGAGCGGTTACCATACCGATCTAACGCGCATTGGGTCCCGGGTTCGATCCCCGGCCAGACACACATCTGAATGATCAGTTTTGATTTCTGTTCTGGGTCTGGGTGTTTGTGTATTCGTCTGTGTGTCCATGGCACCCACGACACAGTAGAAAATTCTAGTGTGGGGCTAAGAGTGTAGAAATCGTCGTCTTTTTGAATACTAAAACAGAATATAATTAATATTTAAATGTAATAATTAACGTGTAATTGTGCCGCTTGCAATAGAATAATGTTTTCGAGCCCAAGTCCGTTCCGCACTTGTCGATTTTTAGGTGTCATATTACTAACAAAACTCCATATTCTACGTTTTCGTTATATGTAGACGTTCGGTTTATGTAGATCAATATGTAAAATATTATTTTCCTATATAAATTTTCCGATATTTTCAAACAATATTATTTTCATTCAATGCCATTCAAGTATACAAAACATATTCCATTACTTCACTGGCAAAACAGCGAAGAATTATTATTTCGGGGTAGATTTATTTTCCACTGTATAAATTCACAAGATAAATAGACCCAATATTATTGTACTTCGAGTCAGACTCAACTACGCCGCTCAATACCGGGATGAAAGCACTATGAATATTAAACGATTGATGCTCACGTGTGATAACGTTGATACGGTACAACGACTTAGAATCCTATAAAATTGTTAAATTCTATCTCATACATATAGATTTTTATGAGTAAAAGAGCATGCCTACTAAAGGAAACCCTAAAGGAAAGGACGACCCGCGTGACGGAGCGGTCACCATATCGGTCCGTCACGTAGTGGGTTCCGGGTTCGTTCAGATCAGACAGACATCTGAATGATGAATGTAGATTTCTTTTCTGGGTCTGGGTGTTTGTGTATTAGTCTTTGTGTATCCATTTTACCCACGACACAGGAGAAAATCCTAGTGTGGGGCTGTGAGTGTAGAAAGCGTCTTTTTTTTAGATTTTGACTTACGTGGGTTGACCCCGGTGGAAACAGTGTTCTATCTGTTTTTTTCTTATAAGGATAATAAATGTTAAAGGTTGTCGTGTTCTGGTTTGAAGAGTGTGGACAGGATTAGGAAGGTAGGAGAACGCAGAACCGTTTGCTATTCCTCCACCTTCTCCTTCCTTCTGAGGAAGAAAAGATTCTAAAATACAATTATACAGTAAAATCATATCATCATATCATACTAATATCATAGAAATGAAAGTTTGTAATGTTGTATGTATGTTTGAAACTTTTTCACGTAAAAACGACTTATCCGTTTAGGCTTAATTCCTCACACATAGTTTATGACCTGAATGAAAACATAGATACTCTTTATTGGGATCGAATATGGCAGAGTCGCGGGTAAAAACAGATGCCTGTCTGGCTGGGAATCGAACCCGGCCCCCACCGCTTGTCAGACCGGTATGGTGACCGCACCGCCACGCAGGTCATCAAAACTTCTTTCAAACTTAGCTCTAATTTATAAAGAATCTTTATAAACTTAGCCCTGAGTGCTAGTACAAGACTGATCATATCTGGGGTTGTTTACAAGGTGTCATTGAGCGGCAGTAACCAATACCGTCTTTACTATAAGGGCACACGGGGCCAGTACCCAGGGCCCCCATCCTCAGGGGACCCCGAAGGACCGACTATTTCTCTTCCTTTTTTTTGGTCGTCAAATTAGATATTGGCTTTTTATTGTTGTTTGGTCGTCAAGTTATTGTCGTCTTTTTGTCGTCAAATTAGATATTGTCGGTTTTCTTTTGCTTTTTTTCTTTCGCTGTACAATAATTTTCTTCGAAGTTACAGTTACCCTTAATTTTTGTGACTAGATTATTTGATTACCCATAATAAAGCGGATCATAGTGATAAAAAAATGTATAATTTAATTTCTTTTCATTCTAAAACGGCTCCAAATTCTTGTGTGCGCAAGGGCCCCAACATAGTCTAAGACGGCCCTGGCAGTAACCACCTACCATCTGGATAGCTCTGTATCGGTGTGCTGAAAATTGGCACACACATGATTTATAAACAGGATTAAAAACATAAGATACTTTACATCGTGGGTACCGAAGCGGGTAAAGGCTAGTATAGTATGACTTCAAAGAGGACAAAGCTTCAAACGGTACTACAGCCCAGCTATCGCAGTAAAGGAGCTATGAATATTTAATCACTCGATACACCTCGCAAACACACGATACAACGATAGTTATACCTTTTATAGTCATGTTTGTTAACTTCATTATGAATGGAAGCTTTTTCATCTTAAACAATTGTAGCATTTATATTTATTTAATGCCTGACGTTGAAATTATTGTGTTGCTGGTGATGATGTACGGCGTTGAAACGTGGTTTTTCACTGTAGGCCTCATTCGAAGGCGTAGAGTTGCTCACCGTTCTATGCTCGAAATTTCGCTACGAGACATAATTTTCACAGATGAATACTAGACTACTTAAGCTTACTGACATAGCTCTCTGACTTTGGTATCTGATTGCTAGCCACATCGCTTGAAAAGCCGAAAACTGATGGGTCAGAAAGGTCCTCGAATGGCGACCAAATAACGGTCACTTTTATAGGAGGCCTATGTCCATCAGTAGACCTTGAAAGGCTGATGAATAGAATAGATACAAACACGGGATTAACTTATCGTTAAATAAGTTAATTCAGTGAGTGTAGGAGGAAATTGTATAGGAATTCCGCATAAACCGAACCGAACTTGAGCACTTAGAAGTTTTTCAACCGAATTGAAGAAAGCAAGTTCTCTGACTGCTTTTCTTTCGTTATTCGATTACTCCGTCACTTATGAACTGATTTGAATCGTTATTTTTTATCATTTGCATTAGAAAGAGGGTAATATTTTTCGAGCGTAGGTATGTATCTATTTCTTTGGCACGTGCTACAGTCATTAGAATCGTATTAATATGCAAAATAGATAGTGGACAATTTTCTTACTGCCATCACAAAGTATGTAATCACATTATTTATTTTAAGCATATACATATCAAATGAAAAAGAGTTGTACTCCTTACTTTTTACCCTTACTACAACTTTTTACTTTTTTAATTTTGATGTATGACATACCATTGGAATCGTCTTAGTTTGCAGAGTGGCATAGGTTATATAATTTTTAAAAATGGCGGAGAGGAAAAAGGGAGCAGGGCGATTGTTTTAGTATTATAACGATATGGATATCATAAAAAGACGCTTTCTACACTCATAGCCCCACACTAGGATTTTCTCCTGTGTCGTGGGTGCCATGGACACACAAACACGAATACACAAACACCCAGACCCAGAACAGAAATCTAAACTCATCATTCAGATGCCTGTCTGGCCGGGAATCGAACCCAGGACCCAGTGCGCGTTAGATCGGTATGGTAACCGCTCGGTCACGCGGGTCGTCAAAAAATAAAATAGCTTATTTATTTTTTATTTAAATAGTCAATAAAAGCTAATAAGCTTAACCTTATAATGCTTTTCTTGGCTATTTTGACAAAAAACACATATAAGCGTTAAATTAAATATATATCATTAGTTAAATATGTAATTAGTTTTGAAGCAGTCGTGTTTTTTTAATGTTTTTAACGATGTTGCTAGTTAAACAACAAAGTAGCACTTAACATTACGGTTATTAGTTAGAAATGCGTGCAGCATCAGTGCTTTCAATTGTATCACAAACTATATAATACTCGTTTTTAACTTAAATGAAGTAGAAGGTTATGTATCGATCTAAATATTGACGGTCTATTTTTAAACACAGCTGGACGCTTTGACGTCCCCGTTGCAAAATATTCTCGTTTGTACGTATATTTATTATGCAAAAATAGCAAACGGTACTTGCGGACCCGAATTTGACCGGTACTGTAAAATTGAGGCAATTTATTAAAGGTTATGTTTCTATTTCATGACACACAAAACATTTTAATTAAACAAGTAACATTTTATACTTATAAAACCCGATGCGATAATTGACTGACTTCAGTTTCAGTTGATTATTTATAGCGACCGGATTTAAATTTTCATAATAATTTATTTAATTTAAAGGCTTTACGCAGTTTGCGTCTAATTTAACATGTAAGTGTTATGTTATTTTTGTAATGGTCCATTCCTCTTACAAAGGAGGTACAACTGTTCTATATGAAGTTGCTTACAGATGTCCATGGCCGGCAGTGACCGCTTACCATCAGGTGGACTGCATGCTCGTTTGCTACTTCAGTCTGATAAAAAAAACCAAAAGCACCACCAACACACCTGTTTGTGCATTATAATAGACGTGTTGAACAATACTGTGTTCTATTTTGGAGAGTAACGAAGAGACACTTATACGAGGCGTTCCATTTTAAACATTAACATAAAATTAAACGCATTTTACACACATAGCCCCACAGTAGGATTCTCTCCTGTGTCGTGGGTGCCATGGACACACAAAGACGAATACATAAACACCCAGACCCAGAACAGAAATCTAAATTCATCATTCACATTTCTGTCTGGCTGGGGGTCGAACCCGGGACCCTGCGTGTCAGAACGGTATGGTGACAGCTCCACCACGCAGGTCGTCATCTCTCATCATCTTAATCCTTAGGTCTAAAAAGCAACCATTACCGACCTCAGATAGGCTCTAATCAAACTAGTGACGACTCGCGTGGCGCAGCGGTCTGCGGTGGCAGTCACTATGCCGGTCTGACGCGCAGTGGGTCCCGGGTTCGATTCCCGGCCAGACAGAAATATGAATGATGAGTTTAGATTTCTGTTCTGGGTCTGGGTGATTGTGTATTCGTTTTTGTATGTCCATGGCACCCACGACACAGGAGAAAATCCTATTATGGGGCTATAAGTGTAGAAAGCGTGTGAGCATGTGTGTATGTATATACTGCTGTTAATTATGGTAAATGAAGCGACCATTTTAGTCCTAGAGAGTAGTATTGCAATTTATTTCTCACGATGTTTGTCTTCATCGTTGTAACAAGTCATAGGACACATTAGAACTCTCTATTGAGAGAACATTAGACTTAATAGTGATTGAAACATACAAACCCCAAAACTAGTAACATTGTTAAAAGTATTAAAATAAAAAATGTACTGCTTAAAATATTTTTTTAGTTATTTAAGATATACTAGCTGTGGCATGCAGTTTCCGCATTTATTAGTGAACAATCTATCAAAAAACAAACAAACATAGTGTGATATTATATAGAATAAAGTCTTCCTCGATAAATTTACTATTCAATACAAAAATATTATTTCAATTCGAGCCAGTAGTTCCTAAGATTAGCGCGTTCAATCAAACAAACTCTACTGCTTTTAAAATATTAGTACTACTACTATCTACTGCTTTACATATTAGTAAATTTATCGTGGAAGGCGGAAGGCTATAACATCATGCTATATTTGTTTGTTTTTTTAATAAATTGTTCTCTAATAAACGCGGGTGACAGCTAGTATCTAATATAATCGGGTTATAGTGTAGGAGCCATTAAAAAATGTGTGTGTCAGCTCCGACGCACTACTGCAGTTTACTTCCTAAGTACGATTGTTTAAACAGGCGCAATAACATTAAATCAAGATTTATAACATTTATATAAACAAGCTCAATAACATATAGCCAGATCGTGCGTAGAGCGTACCCCCACTATAAGTTGTTTTGTCATCAGTAAGAGTGAGACACACTACCCACTAT